>CAUYQV010134913.1:0-13375 GCA_963574575.1 Galagoides demidoff
TTTTTTTGAGACAGAGCCTCAAGCTGTCCCCCTGGGTAGAATGCTGTGGCATCACAGCTCACAGCAACCTCCAACTCCTGGGCTCAAGCGAGTCTCCTGCCTCAGCCTCCCAAGTAGCTGGGACCACAGGTGCCCGCCATAATGCCTGGCTATTTTCTGGTTGCAGCCATCATTGTTGTTTGGCAGGCCCAGACTGGATTTGAACCCACCACCTTAGGTGTATGTGGCTGGAGCCTTAGCCACTGGAGCCACAGGCGCTGAGCCTCACTGCCATATTTTTAAAAGAAATAAAACGTCAATTATAGTTAAAGTTCTTTTTAAACACTATCCATGTTCCCATTCTTTTCATCCCCTCAAACCCCATCCAGATACAAGCAGTATTGTGAGTTCTACACCGATTTCATTTTTATATCTTTAGAAATCAGTCTATAATAATGATATATATGGTGTTATTTTGTATGTTTAAAAATGTTAAATGAATGTACTAATATGCTATAGGTATTATTCTGCACTTGCTTTTTAAAATTCAGCCTTGTTTTTGAGATGCATCCAAGCTGGTATATGGATCTAGTTCATTCCTTTTATTGAACAGTATAAACATTTTATTTTAACTGTTCCATTATTTCAGTTTTTTTCTGTTTAAACAATGCAGTAATGAATATCCTTGTACTTGTCTCCTTGTGTGTATCTATGAATGATTTCTTTTTCAAATGAGAGAAGTTTCTTTGTCTTTTCTCTAGTCTTTTATATTCTTACTCTGTTAGTGCCTTTCTATTCTTTTTTTGATAACACAGTGAAATAGTGACTCTCTACACCCAGATCTTAAACACTATAATAGAAACATGGTTTATCTCTATAGGATTATAAATAGGCTAGCATTCAGCATTGACCTTCATTTTAAGACAACATAGCTCTTCTCAACTATAAAATATCCCTCTCTGGCTAGGACTTTAGAGCATTGTTTTTCTTCAAGACTTGACTGTTACCACAGTATCTTTTTAGCACCTGCCTATTAAAGCTAATTTTAGTGCCATCATTTTAACCTCCTCCTAGTCTGGGAAGAGTTTGGCTTGTGTGTGTTTTCTTGTTAAGAACTTTGTGTATCATATTATTTTGCTTTGAGATTTGCTTTTATGTTTCTGGATGTTTGAGGGTTCTCAAAACAAAATGTTTCAACCTGTTTGGGTTTTAGTTTGTTGAAGCAGTCAATGAGGGAATCTAGAAGTTTGCTTTCTGCTCTAACTGGGTGAACAGCATGGATACCTAGGAGAAGACTCATATTATTGGAGTGTAATGATTAATTAGAAATCTATGTTTTTTCCTAAGAAGATGCATAGGCGTCATCCCTTTCTTCTCTCACTACTTGGATGAAATAATTCACTGTTTCTAGATCCTAAGACCTAGGGAGATATTATACTTTGATCTTATATAATATATATGTAAATATACATAGATGCATCTATGTATATGTGTGTGTGTGTATATATATATATATTCTTTATATGTTTAAGGTTATAGTTATGTTTTTACTTTTTAAAAAAATTTAACATATTTAGAACTATTTCCCAGTCGTGGGTTATAACCAAGTTAGCTGAAGTCTTTTTTTGGGGGGGAGGGGGGACATAGTCTCTTTTTCTTGCTCCCAGTAGAGTGCTGTTGCATCATAGCTCACAGCAACTGCAATCCTCTTGCCTGAGCCTGTTTTTTTTTTTTTTTTTAAGAGACAGAGTCTCACTCTTGCTCAGGCTGGTCTTGAACTCCCGAGGCTTAAGCAATCTGCCTGTCTTAGCGTCCCAGAGTGTTAGGATTATAGGCATGAGCCACTGCACCCGGCCCTGAAGTCATTTTAGTTGGTGAAATCAACTTAATTGGTTTTAACCCCACTTTTTATTTTTTTGTTTTGTTTTAATTTAATTGTGTTTTTTTTTTTTAATGAGCCATAATTTACGTTGAACAAAAAGCCCAAGCATGAATTGTCTAGCTTTATGGAGTTCACACACCCCCAAATCAATATATAAGCTACTCACAGCATCCCAGCAAGCTGTCTGGTACCTCCCTCCTAGCTGATACTCCCATTATTTTTTACCTCCATCGTTGTAGATCAGTTTTGAGTGTTTAAGACATTCCCATGAACAGAACCATCCAGTTCATACTCTTTGTGTCAGGCTTCTTTAGCTAAGCATTATGTAACCCACATTTTAAAAAGAATTTAAGTGGAATTGAATTGAATAGAGGATATAAAAGTATACTGCCCTTAATAATGATAGATATTTCAGATATAATACACACACACATAGATAGTGTGTATTACATTATAATGTGGAACATACTTCTTTTTGGTGTGCTATCATAATTTTATTGATATATAAGAGTTGTACATATTTTAGGGGTACATGTGATATTGCAATACCTATACACAACGTATAATGATCAAATCAGGGTAATCGGGATATCTAGCACCTCAAACCTTTGTACTGGAAACATTCAAACATATTTCTGGTCAAAGCCTGAAAATGCAGCATCAATAGAGGCTTTACCGTCCCCCCTGCCCCAAACTTGCAGGTGTTTGTTTATTTTTATTTTTTGGAATATAAATTTAAATTTATTTTTTAAACACAAATAGACGATCTTTGTAGAAAACTTAAAATAGGTAGCACAGTTTTATCTATAACATATTTTTGCTTAGTATTTCATCTAGTATGAATACACTCAAACCTCTAGACCTAATCTCCAGATTACAGTAAGTACAGGGACTACAGAAACAAACCACATCATAAGGAAACAATCAGAGAAATAGAGGGTATTGGGCAGTATAGAAGATAGTCACCCTACCCATACTTCATGACTCATGTGTGTAAATTAGTACTCTGGCAGGCCAAAGTAAGAGGATTTCAGGAGCTCAGGAGTTCAAGACTAGCCTGAACAAGAAGGAGACCTTGTCTCTACTAAAAATAGAAAAATTAGCCAGACATTATGGTGGGCACCTGGAATCCCCACTCTTAGGGAGGCTGAGGCAGGAGTATTGCTCAAGCCCAGGAGTTTGAGGTTGCTGTGAACTAGGCTGATGCTATATAGCACTGTAGCCTGGGCAACAGAGTGAGACTCTGTGTCAAAAAAACAAAAAAGAAAAAAGGAAAACAGAGGAGGGAACAGTTCTATATTCAAAGAGACTGTGGGGGTGTAAAAATCAAATGAGATGTGTGAACTTTGATTGTTGAACCTGGGCTGGGGGGTAAGGGCCACAAAAGAGATTCTTAGGATCATTGAGGCAATCTCTCAGATGTTTTAAAAATGATTTTATTTAAGAAGGTAGATGGCTCGGCGCCTGTGGCTCAAGTGGCTAAAGCACCAGCCACATACACCTAAAGTGGTGGGTTTGAATCCATCCCGGGCCCGCCAAACAACAATGACAGCTGCAACCAAAAAATAGCCGGGCGTTGTGGTGGGCGCCTGTGGTCCCAGCTACTTGGGAGGCGGAGGCAGGAGACTCACTTGAGCCCAGGAGTTGGAAGTGGCTGTGAGCTGTGATGTCACGGCACTCTACCCAGGGGGACAGCTTGAGGTTCTGTCTCAAAAAAAAAAAAAAAAAACAAGGTAGAAAAAGGCAGGAGGTAATTTTTTGAAGGGAAAAAGAATGAAGAAAATTTAATGTATTGTCATTCACTCAGAGTGCTGTTTTTTTGTCAGAGCTGGGAGCAGGCGTCTGTTGGCTTGCCCTTTACTGGCTTGCTCGATGGTATGCATGGGCAGACCTGTGCCCTGAGCAAGAGAGTGATTTGAGCTGTTTACATCACCCTCCAGTGTACCTGGGGTGGGAATCACATGTACCTATTGAGAAAACAGAAGTTAACTATAACTATTGGTCATCCATCCTGTTTTTAAGAGGAGTGGGCTCCATGACTGCAGCATCACAGGTGTGTGCAGGGGGCTGAGTAAGGAGAGAGCTGTGCAAGGAGGAGAGTTTACTCAGGGGATGGAGAGGTAAAGAGCTCAGTGCCAGGGAAGGAAACTTCAAGACAGGGCCAGGCTGTGAGGCTGGGGCACACTGAAGTGACATTGCAGAGAAAGACCTAGATTACAGCGGTTCTCAACTTGTGGGTTGTGACCCACAGGGATGGTACTAAAGGGCTGCGGCATTAGGAAGGTTGAGAACCACTGACCTAGACCAATGGGAGAAGGCAGAAAGTGGTTGGAGGTGTCATTTAATGGCAGGTTCCTCTCTGGTCAGTTGCTCTTTCTGCCTCCTTCATCCTGTTGCCCTGGCTTTTGTTCCTATAACTGAGACTTAGCCAAACAGGATATGACTGACAGGAAGTTATTTTAGTGCTAAAATAACTGATGTCTCATTCTGGAATACTATGCAGGGACCCTTTACTTGTGGTGTGAGTGATAGGGATTTAGGTTTCTAAAATACTTTGTGTATTCTTGGAGCTTATGTTTGTACATTCAGTACTGAACATCTTTATTGTTTTCATAGTAAGGGACACCCTGAATCTATCCTAAAGCCTGTTTTTTCCTTCTATTGTCTAATACAAGATGAAACAATTTTTGTTGTAAATACAGCAGGATATATAGCATCAGTCTTATAAATAGTTTTTATTAAATAAACAAACTGTAGTTCACATTAGTTAATTGATCTCTTCCCCAGAAAGAAAGTCAAGGAGTAACATGATCAGGTTATAAACCCCATTACTAGTTATGTCTCTAGTAACATTTATCTTAGCTGATAATGGAACATGGGTATCACCTCCTTGAATAAAGACAGTGTGAAGAAAACCCTTATGCTCACATCTTATATTTTCTTCCACAGCTTTTCTGATTTTGAGCTTTTATTCTATTCAGCAGCAGCTTGTTCTTAATTTGGTCTCCCACTGTGGTTCTGAAAGTGAAATAGAGTTTCATGTTAATCCAAAATTGCTCACATTCTGTTACCTTATAGCTTCTTTTTAAGTGAATGTTATCTTTCCAGACAAATCTTCCACATCTGAACACAGGAAAAAGTTGGGTGTCTCAAACTTTATAATAGTCTAATTGAGATTGGGCAAGGGTCACAGGACCCAGCTCAGCAGAACTTGTTGGAACGCAAACCACTTCACAGGCATCTTTTCTGATTTTTTTTAAACCAATTTTGTAATATTGGTTTATTTTATCTTTCTCTATATCCCAATCCAGAAAATGCTGTCATTAGTGGTTGAATTTGGACTTTACAGAGTGGGGTGGGGGGAGCAGACTTTGTTTTAGGTGAATCATTTTCTTTGACTTTTGAGCAAGCGCCAGTTTCCAGAGCATGGCTGCACCATTGTCCATTTTCTGTCTCCATTTTCTTCCATTCTCCTTCCCACTGAACCCAAAGTTGTCAGTGGGCTGTGGGCAGGATGGTGGCCACTAGGTGTTTGGGTAAAAGCCAGCAGCTCCTCCTACCACTGTGATACGGGCCATCCACAGGTTGTTGTAACAGCAGAGCTCGTTTCTGGGCTCAAGAACAGTCTTCGGGATCATAGCTTTTTATATTTTGTGGGCTATTAGGTTGTGAAAGTACATATAAGTATTTATTTTGTCTGTGTTAAAATTTTTAATTAAAACTAAATGTGCATGCTATAATAAGGACAAATACATGAAGTTGTTTAAAGAAAAATTAATCCTTTCCTTTCATCCTCCAGTTTCACCTTCCTCAGGACAATGACACTAACCTGTTGCTCTTGCCCTTTCACCAGACTGGTTGCTCATAGAAGCATACGTACACATATAGGGATTTTCAGATATTTTTTAAAAATATGCTCATGATATATACATATTACATGATGCTGACATTTTGTCTTGTCACTTAAGAATATTTCATAGATGTCTCTGGGGTCAGTAGAAAATGGAGTTTGCTCATTTTCTTTCCTTTCCTTTTTTTTTTTTTTGAGACAGTCTTAACTCTGTTGCCTTGGTAGAGTGCCATGGCATCATAGCTCACAGCAATGTCAAACTCTTGGGCTCAAGCTATCCTCTTGCTTCACCCTCCCAAGTAGCTGACACTACAGGCACCTGCCACAATACCTGGCTAGTTTTTCTATTTTTAGTATAGTCAGGATCTCACTCTTTCCCAGGCTGGTCTTAAACTCCTAAGCTCAAGTGATCTACCTGTCTTGGCCACCCAGAGTGCTAGGATTATAGGCCTGAGCCACTGTGCCTGACCAAGTTTGCTCATTTTCACAGAGGGCTTACAATCTACCTTATAGAAAAGTAAGCTGCGTGGTGTTCTAGCTGTGGCTATGCATAGTTACCCAGCCATCTCTCTGTTGGTGAGCATTTAAGTTACTTTCAGTTTTTAGCCTCCACCAATAGGTACAATAAACAACATGATAGTAAATACTTGTGCTCTTATTTTAGTAGGAGAAATTCTCCATGATAGGAATTTTAGGTCAAAGGTTATTGTGTTTTTAATGCTTTAAATATTGCCAGATTTCTTTCTCATAGGGTTATTACAATTAACATTACTATTTCTTTGCATCCTCATCAGAGGAAGGGAAAAGTGGTATTTTGATTTATATTTCACTACTTAGTAGTGATACTATTGATAATTTATGTATATTTATTTTCTGTTTGGGTTTCTTCTTCTTTTCTGACTTACCTGCTTGTATAATGTACCTTTTCTTTCTTATGAAGAGTCTGGGCTCTGAAGCCAGATGGTCTGAGGTAGAAGCAAGGCTTCCGTTTCATGTTGTAGGACTTTGGGCAAAGTGCTCTTCACCCTCATGCCTTGGTGTCTCCTCTTCTGGTGAGCAGGGGTAATAATAGTACCTGCCTCCTACAGCTCTGTAAAACTTGAAAAGGCACTTAGAATAAGATCCAGCAGATAGATACTGGCTATTATCAATAAATATTAGCCTTTATCATTATTTATTCCAGATATTTATTAGTCTCTAACTCTGGGGTCAAACCCTACCCTCCAAAGCCATGTTTTCTTATCGCCTAGATTTTTCTTGGCAATTCCTTCAGCCACTATTTATTGGGAGTGCCTTAAAAGCATCATCCCAGGCCTTAGAAGGGCTGGGAGAAACCATAAGAAGCCAGGTTTGCTTTTTATCTTGTCTCATAGCTGAGCTGTCAATATATATAAGGTAGCTCACAAGCTTTTAGGTTATTTTTATATCTGAAGTTGTTGCTTCTGCCTCATTAAAGGATGTCTCCAGTGAAGAATGTATCTGTTGGGTATTAGCAGCAACATCAGGATGTTTTTGTGTCTATTTTGGGTGGTAGTTCTTTTCTTTTTTCTTTTGATATGTCTGCATCCCTGTTTCTTCTCTAATTGCATTGGAGCTCATGGTGTAGTTCTTGCTTTATTCATTTCTCATCTCTCATCACAGCAACTTGAGACAAGCGTCTTTCAGAAAGGCCTCAGGAATTGCATCTGCATTAAGAACCCACTGCCCTAATCTAGCATCTGAGGTCACAATACAGTATTTGCCTTTGTGGAAGGAGTCAGACAAACAGGTCAGAAGCAGAAAATGTTATTGGTGGTGGTGGCTTACTGCAGCTAGCACTGATGGTTTTATGTTGCATACTGCTAGCATCATGGGCAGTATGCAACATAAAGCAAATTCTTTGGGTTCAGTTAAATAGTTTCCACTTGCACATGCTTAGGTCTCTTGATGTAAAACATTTAGAAGGTAATAGGCAGGACCAAGTAAAATGAAGTGGTCCCATCCTCCCTGTGGAGAGAGTCTGCCTCCTCTGCAGCCACATATTTTTCCCTGGAAGCATTAATGGAAGATTTGTAGAAATGCCCCTTGACCTCCACAGCCTTCAAGCCCCCAGTGACTGCATCAGGATAAACTGTGTTGTGGCAAGAGACGTGAACCATCATCTTGTTCAGCATTTTTACTCACAAATGAAAATGGAGTCCAGGGCAGTTTGCATGGTTTGTTACCAACTGAACGTCTTAGAACTGAAACCCTGTTTCTTCATTAGTATTCTGGTGGTCATTTCATTAGACGTAGACAGTTGGGTAAGTACAGTCCTGAGAATTTAGATTATTGCTAAGGATCTGTTGCATACAACAACTGCGACTAAGAAAGCCTCTTTATTTCTCATTAGCCTGGATTAGAAGTGTAATAATAGAGCTCCTTCAGCCTCGAGAGAAGACAAGATGCTTTTTCCACTGTGTTGTCACCGCACTGCATCAGGTGCTTTGAGGTGACTCATATCTTTGGGGAAAGTAGCAGATGAGGGACGACATTCTATTCTGACTCTATAGACTTAACAGTGGAGAGTGAGAGTAATAGAGAGCTCTGACTGTCAAGAATAGGGTGCAGATTTAGAGGTTCCAGCATGAGAAGTAACGAGCATAGAGATGATGTCTATTTTGCGAATATGCAAGAAGCCTCTTCTCTCTCTCTCTCTCTCTCTCTCTCCCACGCCTCCAGCCCCCATCTCTGCCACCATCTGTCTGTTTTCTTCAGTGGCTTTTCCTCTTTTATCCACCCCTTCACTGTTAGGCCCAGGGATTCTGTCCTCAGACTCCCTTTCACAATCTCCCTAGACTTCCGTGCCCTCCTGTGTGCTGTTCTCTGAGTCTGTAACTCCAGCTTTCTCTCTGCCTATGCTCAAGTTCCATCACTCTGTCCACTGCATGATTTCAGTTGGAAATTCTGCAGACATTTTCATACTCTACTTTGTTTACATCTTTTCTACAGGTTTGCTCTTCTCCTTGAGTTACCTGTCCCAGGTAATGGATTCACCATTCAGCAGGCCCCCCTGGCTAGAAATGGTGGGCCTTGTTGTGGGGCTGTGAGACTGTTGTGATAACCCAGGAAAGATACTGGGGACCTCTTCTGGTCTTTCCCATCATACCCTGTTGCCTCCACCGTACCCAAGTCTTGCTTTTAAACTGTGGAACTCTCATTTTATTCTCTTGCCCAAAATAATTACCATATATTTTGGATTCTGAATGAAATCTTCAGTCCTTAGAAGGCAGGTCCCAGACTCGTTTCTCTTTGCTTTTTCCATCATGCCCATTCACATGGCTTAGCAGAGGACTTGGTCATTGCTCAGGCGTGACTTGCCCCTTCACACCTGCAGTGCTCTTCCCAGACTTCCCGTTTCTCCTTTGCTGGCCAACTGTTCCTGTCCTTCAAGATGGGCCTTCTCTGGGTGCCCTTTCCTGACTCCCACTTCCTAGTATAGTGAGCTCCCACTTTGCCTTTCTTACTACCTGTCCAAATGCTGTCTCCCCAGCTGGTGTCCCCATGCCCTGGGTGGGGATGTTGTTCATGTTTATGTTTATGTGCTTGGCACATAGTAGGTGTTCAGTGAATATTTATAGAATGATCTGCCATGGTTTTCTCTATCCTCCATTTGAAATGTATCCCTTTCTCTCTCCCTTCCTAGACTGGACCCTATTAAATCCTTTCTACCACCTGGACTCATTTCTGTCCTCACTATTTGTGCTATACCTGGAATGTTCATATTTTCCTCCCTTTTGCTCTCTAAATTCTGCCTTTTCATTCAAAGCCCATTTTATATTCCATTACTTTACAAAGCCTTTCTTCACAGATAAGTGCTTATTTCTTTTGCTTTCTTTCTGTTGTTTTTGACTGTCCAGTGGGTTGTCGGCTTCCCAAAGGTGAGGGTGGTGTGTCTGGACTTCTTTTTCCCTCTCGGCACACACCATGTGTGCTGTGTGCTTACTGGCACATACTTGCTTATTGACGATGTGAAGCCAACTTTCCAAGATGAGGTAGAATTTTCTAGCAGCCTGCACCTTCATGATGGGGCAGCTTTTAAACATATTTAGACATCTCTGTAAGAGAATGATTTTGTTAAGAGTAATTTTCATTTATCTTATTATCAGAATACCAGAGAAGCTGAAATCAAACTGAAAAGTGAAAGCAGAGTTAAACTTTTTTACTTGGACCCAGATGCCCAGGTAAGAACTATTAACATAGTCACGTTTAAAATTTAAAACCAAGCGAGGGAAAGAGAATCTTTGAAGAGTGTATTTGTTTGCTTTGGTTTATTTTGGATTGGCAAGCAGTATAACAATATGGAAAATTGGGGAGAAAATAAAAACAACCTATAACCTCATCAACATAGCACTACTATGGTGAATATTTGTATGATTGTTGAAAATTGAGACAGATTTATCCAAAGATATTTTTAGGTTTATAGTGAATATACAATTTACCTGTTAAAATAACCATTAGAAAATAACAGGTTATCACTACAGAAGTCTGGAGTCAGTGATAATTCCTGGCTAGCTGAGGCTTAGTCCCAGATATAAAACCTTCTTTTCCCATTTAACTTTAATAAGTATTCTTCTGTATTTCTTTACAGACCTCATAACCATATGAATGTGTGTATGTATATTTTTTCTTTGCTTTTAGGCAGTTTTATTTATTTTGCTAAAATACTCATAACATAAAATTTTCCTTTTTTACCATTTTTAAGCATACAATTTAGTGGCATTTAAATACATTCTTCTTGTTGTACAACCATTACCACCACTGATTTTTAGAACTTTCTCATTTTCACAAACTGAATCTTTGTACCAAATAATAATACCCTGTTCCTTCTTCCCTCTACTCCCTGGTGACCTTTATTCTACTCTGTGAACTTGCCTGTTTTAGGAACCACATAAATGTGGAATCATAGAGTATTTGTCCTTTTGTGTCCCATATCTTTCACTTAACATACCATTTTCAAGGTCCATCTGTGTTATAGGATGCATCATCAGGATTTCCTTCCCTTGATGGCTAAATAATATTCCTCTGTGTGTATTCACATTGTATGTATCCATACATACCTGTCAATGGACACTAGTGTTGTTCATAATCTTGATTTTTAAGGTCAGTATAATCATCCATTGAGTAGATATGCCATCATTTACTTGACCATTATTATAAATTATATGTAACTATTAAAACTATATCCACTTATTGTAAAGTAGCAACAATACTATGAGTAAATGAGTGTGTGTGTACAGCTTTTCCATATTTTAAGTGGTTTCCTTTGGATACATTTATAATCCAAAGCATAAATAATATTAAAAGAAGTACAATGTATTTATATATTTACATTTTCTTTTGAAGAAGCTTGACTTTTCATCACCTGAGCCAGAAGTGAAGCCATTTGAAGAGAAATTTGGAAAAAGAATTCTTGTCAAGTGCAATGATTTATCTTTCAATTTGCAATGCTGTGTTGCTGAAAATGAAGAAGGACCCACTACAAATGTAATTTTTATTCTTAAAAATAAAGATTAAAGAAAAAGTTTCTGATGTGCCCTTGTGCAGCCTGACTGAGAAATCCTGGTTTCTGGTAGCAGAGGCACAGTGTCTGGATCAGGACAGGGTGTTCGTGACAAAAGATGAGGGTGGCAGGATCGTACTCACTGTTCCCAGAGACAGATTTTGTCTTAGATGATTGAGGGAAAGCAACTGCTTTCTTTAGAGCATACGTTAAGTAGCAAAGCACATAAAGGTAAAATAATAATTCCATTTGTTCCCTAAAATGTTCTATTACCTTGTTACCTAATTCTCTATATGAAAAAGGATAGGACTATTGAGTAGTAATTTATGGCAATAATCATAAATAGGCATGTTCTTCCTCCTTTGATAGCTGCATCCTTTTTACCCCTCACCATAGTGATCGTCTGAATTATTTGTTTTGTTTAGGTTGAGCCTTTCTTTGTTACTCTGTCCCTGTTTGACATAAAATACAACCGAAAGATTTCTGCCGATTTCCATGTGGACCTGAACCATTTCTCTGTGAGGCAGATGCTGGCCACCACATCCCCCGCTCCTGTGAATGGCAGCAGGCAGAGCCCGTCTGTCCTTCAGGGCATCCTTCATGAAGCCGCCATGCAGTACCCGAAGCAGGTGGGGACTGGAAGCCCTCAGGCCACTCGGACTTATCTTGCACGTTACTTAAATACATCAACAATGCTAAAATGAGATCTTATAATGCACCAGTGGGGTAAATTAGGCCTTTAATTATATTGACGGTATTTATAATTAGACAGTAAAAGTGAGCTGAGAAATAAGTGGCTTTTAATTTCTCATTGCTTTTTTTCTAAACCCTCTCTGGTCACATCTCCCACCACATAGACTTTTTGAGCAGATGACAAACTATTGATCAGCTGCCTAGTTTGGTGTTGGCACTGGGTACTTCTTACTAGTTGTGCTATTGCATTGTTCTTTACTATTGTAATGTTCATGGGATTTGTTTGCTGCAACTGTGAATTCTACTTACTAAAAAAAATTGTTTCCCTAGGGAATATTTTCAGTCACGTGTCCTCATCCCGACATATTTCTTGTGGCTAGAATTGAAAAGGTCCTTCAGGGGAGCATTGCACATTGTGCTGAGCCATATATGAAAAGTTCAGACTCTTCTAAGGTAGGAATGACATTTTTGCTTTGTGATGATAAAAAAAAATCTGAAATCTAATGTAAGCCATATTTATAGTCAGAAGATGTAGAATACATTTATTTAATCTTTGTTTAACTAATTTGTCGATTTTTAATGAAAGATACCCCTGTATGTGAATAAAATCCTTCCTTAGCTAGTCTATCCTAATATCCTGAAGTAATTTGCAAAGGAATTACCAGCTTTATACATAGTAAACTTTCATTGTTAGAAAATATGTATATAGTATTCAGAGTTCATTTTATTTTTTGATGTGCCTCTTGGACTCTGAAATTATTTTGGTCCATTTATACCTCTATGTGGGCCTGGAGACTTTGAGATGCCCTTGACGCAGACGGGCTGGCTGATCGTGCAGGGGTTCAAGTCCCCTTGGTTTCTGTTGGAGGAGCAGGGTTATGTGGCAGAGGTGGCCTGACTTTAGGTGGAAGAGAGAAGGAGAACGTGCAAGATGTATGTTTGATGAATTTTCGTCACTTGTAGTGTACGTTACTTGGGGAGTGCCTAGGTGTGGCAGTCCCATAGAACTGGTAAATATTAGAAGTCATCCAGCCCATGATCTGCTTTCATACTTTAGAACGCTGAGGTGTATGTAGGCCAGTTACCTGCTCAGCGTCTCACAGCTAGAATGGCCAAAGGGCATTTGACTGTCACTTTCTAGCACATTGTGCTACCTGGTTAGAGTAAGTTATTGAGTGCTATTGTCCTTGCCAATTTTATAATATTTTTAGTTCTTTTTCTTAAAAAAAATATGTATAGGCTCGGCGCCTGTGGCTCAATCGGCTAAGGCGCCAGCCACGTATACCTAAGGTGGCGGGTTCGAATCCCTAGCCCGGGCCCGCCAAACAACGATGGCTGCAACCAAAAAATGGCCGGGCGTTGTGGCGGGCGCCTGTGGTCCCAGCTACTTGGGAGGCGGAGGCAGGAGACTCGCTTGAGCCCAGGAGTTGGAGGTTGCTATGAGCTGTGA
>CAUYQV010134914.1:0-69198 GCA_963574575.1 Galagoides demidoff
GGTATGAAGAGCCCAAGAGTCTGGTTGCAGCTTTCTGGAATATCAGAAGATGGGACCATGCCGCTGCCCACCTGGCCCCAGGCCCAGGATCAGTGTAAGGACTCTATAGACATTAGCCCATCCTGCTCTCCAGTAGGGAAATGGAGGTTTCCACATTAGACAAGTAAGAGGAGGAGCAGGGGGAGGGTAGACGATGCTTCACTGTGGAGCTGTGGGCTCTGGGAAGGCCTCTCTATAGCGACATTCAGGGTACTCCCGACCTTTGGTATCCGCATCCTCCCTGGGCCCTGATTCTTTCTGCCCTCTGCATTCTTATACAAGTTGCTCTAAGACTCCCAGAGAGCACTTATGTGCCACCTACCCTCTGGCCCACTCAACTCCAGCAGCAATGTCTTTGAAGCCACTGGCCTCAGTCCTGCCTTAGGGCCTTTGCATGACCTGTCCATGCTACTTGGCTTTTCAGCTCCAAAATGGTACACCACGGCTCTTTCTCCCTCTCTAGGTCTCAGCTCAGAAGCCATCTCCTCAGAGAGGCTGTCCCGGACCACCTTGTCCAAGTCAGTCCCTGCCTCCCTGTCACTCCCTGCCCACTTCTGATTTCATTTCCATCAGTTTTCACCATCTTAATGATCTTGCTCATTCACATTCATTTCTGGACTGTTGTCTCCCTCTCCCCACCACCTCCAGACTCACTGGAAGCTTCCCCAGAGCAGGACATCTCTCTGGCCCTCTGCTTTATTCCCACTTCCTGTGGCATCATCGGGCACACTGCGGGTGCTCAGGAAACACTGGCTGACTTGGTGAATGGGTCCCAGTGGCCACAGTGCTGTGCCTCAGATCCCTCATCTGTAAAATGGGGACAATGACACCCACTGCAGGGCAGCTCTGAGGACTTAGGAAGATGCCGTGAGAGCTGTCAATCAATAAGAATCTCTACTGTAAAGCTCATGCCCAGGAAAGGTGCTCGAGGAAAAGATAAAGCACGTTTCCTGGCCAACACTGAAGGCTGCCCTTGAACACGACTTAAATTGCCAGAGAGAAACAATCATTGGTGGGGAGGGGAAGTGCAAGCCCACCCAGCCCTGGCAACCTTGAAGAAGGCCAGGCGGCTGCCGTGGCAGCGCATACCAATGAGCTACCAGCTGCGGCTCGCACCTGGGACAGAAGCCACTCTGATCTCTGCAGTGTCCTGCTTGTTGATGTTTGAGCAAAGAACACAAAACACATTAAGTAAACTTTACAGTCTTATCAACAGGAAAAGGAGAGCTGAGAAACAGTCTCTAGAGGGAAAGCATTTGGCCCAGAGCCCCAAGCTGTGTGGCCTCCTGGCTGTCGGCATCAAGGTCCTAAAACCACACAGCTGCCAACAGGAGCTATACGTTCCTGGTTCCAGGAGCATTCAAGGGATACAATGTAGACAGCACCCAGAAAGGAGACTAAAACATCAGGGGACCGTCTCAGTCTTTTTGATTTTTAAGAAACAGTCTAGGTCTGAGGTAAAAAGGGCTCCATGGGAGACATCCATTGATGCCCTTGTCTCTTTCTTTAGGTTACACCATCCCACAGTGCTTTGGGCAACTATCCCTCGCCAGCTAGAATCTTGGTATGTCCATCTATCAAAGTGCCCAGGAGTCTCCACCAGCCCAGGAGCTGTTCCCTGCCTGGAATAGGAATCTTCAGGGAAGGATGCAGAGAAAAGATGGGTAGGGCACCTCCCTCCAAAGGCTGCACCCTGAGCTTCTCAGCTTCAATTCTGGGACTACTTGTACCCTTCCAGTAAATTCCAGCTTTACAGAATGGTCAGGAATGGTTTCTGTTGCTTATAACCCAAGATCCACATTGCAAAAGGTTCCCTGTTTCCCAGGGAACCCTGGCAGCTGCATGCGGCCGTGTAGCTGGGACAGGATCAATGGGAAGTTCAATCATTTCTAATTTGAAGAAGTTCCCTGAGCTTTCTCTCTTCGCCTTTCCTGGGGGCCTGCTACGGCCCAGCTTCAACCATCGGAAGGGGGTAAACGTTAGGGGATGGAAGATGGAAGGGATGTAGATGAGAAGGTCCTAGAGCACAGCTGTTCTCCCAGACTAGACTGCTATGTGAGAGAGAAAGGATCGTTCCCATTTAAATCACATTTGGGTTCTTTTACTGCAGCAGTTTAGCTTATATCATAATACACACTGCACAGGTCACAAAGACAAGACAGAGAAAAAACAATAAAGACCCTCAGTGAGGACTTGAGGCAGAGCCCCCGCAGAACAAAGGGGCTTCTTCCAGCCTGTGAGAAGCTTCTCTGTTCTGGGTTTGGAGGGAGAACATGGCATCTCAGGAGCCAGCCTCCTTCCCACATCCTGCTCACCTTTTTCTCATCCCCGCCTTGCAGGAGGTGCAGGGTGCTCCTCCGGTCACCCTCCTGCTGCCTCAGGGCACCATGGGGCTGGGGCAGGCCCGAGGGGGGGGAGATGCTCCGGCCCTGTGGGTCCACCCAGGTGTAGATGTGGTTGGTGACATAGCCCCCGGGGATGCGCCCTGCTGAGTACACGGACAGCACCAGCTTCTTGGAACCCTTCAGAGCCTAGAGAGAGAGGGGGACACACAGGTTAGAGAAAAGGTGGGGGAGGAGGAACACCCTCCCACTACCCAGACCTCACTTCCTCTCAGGCTGCCTTCTAAGGCAACCCCCTAAGTCCTTTCCTTTTAAAACCTTCAGTTTTGTCCTATGGAAACAAGGACATTGTCCTCTCCTACTGCCATTGTGAAGTGGTCCAAAGGCAAGAACTATGCTCTGTTAGGCTACCTGTGTGGAAAGTGGTTAACACTGCAGGCCTGCTTGCAAGGCTGGCCTCTGGCTGGTGTCTGGGAACTTGGACTTGGGGAGTGTCCTCACCATGGTAGGTGTGGGTCTCTGCTCTTAAACTGTCTGTGTAAACAGTGTGGTTTATGCCGAACCCCTGCCTTCCTTCTGGAGTCTGGAGAGTGAGCCCAGGTAGGTGGTGTCTATGTGACCAGCCCCTTCTAAAAACCTGGGGTGGTCTATAATGGGCTCCCTGATGGACAGTATTTCATACACGTTGTCACACCTTGATGTTGGAGGAATTAAGCGTGTCCTGTGCGACTCACAGAGAGAGGATCCTGGGAAGTCTGTGCCTGGTTTCCTCTGGACTTTGGTCAGTGAGCCTTTTCCTGGGCCTGTTTTGCTTTGTGTCCCTCAGTGTAACAAACCTCGGCCACGGGTATGGCCGTACGCTAAATCCCGTGAGCCTCTCCTGTGACTCATTGAACCCAGGTGTGGTCTTGCAGACCCCGATAAAATACCAGACAAGACAGTCAAGAGATACAAACACTGATAATGATAGCTTGACATTTATAAAGGACCTGTATGTGTCAGGCCCTCTGCTCTGCACCTGGGCTGCATTATCTCATGGAATCCTCCTGGAACCCAATCCCGCTGGGGAGGGATCTTGTTACTCCAATGAGGAAATGGAGGGAAATCACCTGCCCACGCAGCGATTAAGGAATCCCTTTCCCATAGCAGCTAATTTTGGTGGCGGGCACCATCTTGATTGGACATTTTCCAGTCTGTGGATGGAACCACCATGTGGAGAGGTAAGCCCAAGCTCTGTGCCCTGGGGTGCAAGCTGAGATCTACCATATTGCTTTCCCCCAAGGCACCTGCAGCTGCAATGAAGATGCTTACACAGGGAGACAGTCACTTAGCTGTAGGATTCATAGTAAACAAGTCCCATGTTAGAGACTGAAGATTAATGTAGAAGTTGCAGCCTTAACACGATGGTACTCTGGAGATGTGGCCGTTGGAAGAAAATTAGAGTAGGATGAGGTCTTTGCATGAAGAGTTCTGGCCCTTCCTCCACGTGAGAACACAGCAAGAAGGTAGCAGTCTGCGGGCCTGGAGCAGGCCCTCACCAGCACCTGACCATGACAGTACCGTGATCTCAGACTTCCAGCCTCCAGAACTGAATAACTAGATTTCTGTTGGGTAAGCCACCCAATCCCTGGTGCTCTGCTATGGCAGCGGCAGCTGACTGGCTGTGTGAATAAAGGATGGTACCCACGCATATTGAAATGTTATGTTGCCACTGAGCTCATATTGACAAAGAGTTTGTGATGCCATGGAAATGTGAGATATTTTTAATGTTAAGTGGGGTTAAAGATTATAAATCATGTCATACTGTATGGACTCAGTTAAGAGAAAAGTCATGCAGGAAAAACGAAACAAAACCAAACTGAGAAGTAATACCCAAGATCCTAGCAGTGTTTCTCTCTGGGTTGTAGGATGACAGGTGGCTACTATTTTGCTCTTCCTGTTTCTCAATATTTTCCAAATGTTCCACAGTGAGGGTACGTTGCCTTCAACATCAGAAAAAAGAACATGCCTAAGAGGGCGGGGACACTTAGCTCTCTCCCCCCAGAACTTGCCCCAGCTTGCCACACACTCAGTTCTACTGAGGCCCCAATACCTCCAGCAGATGAACTGGACCAAGAACTTAGCTTTCAAAGATGGTGGGGAGCCCTGGCTGGACGAGGCCTGCAGGAAGAGGTGACTCTGACCTCTGAATCTCTCCCAGAGGAGGAAGAGTGAGCCACGAAGTGCCCGGGCCCGCCAAGCCCAGCTCATTACTAGTTCTAGTGGAGGGATAAAGAGAGGAAGGCCACTTTCCAAAATTCGGCCTTTAAAAAAGACTTTTAAGAAGATGAGCAGGGAAAGATTTACAATCTTCTTTTAGCATTCGCTCCTGTGACAGGATAGTCGGGAACATCAAATTTCTGTTAGGTTGATATAGAATGGAGCAAGCCTGGGACCAAGTGGGCTTCGGCGAGAATAAAGCAGAATGTGGATCCTGGTGCACAGGTGGTGTCAGCAGAAGCCTTGGAGGCCACCTTGTCGTCTGTGTCCCCTTCCATCTTCCCAGTCCCTCTTCCCTGTTCCCTCCACGACGGTGCCGCTCACTGCTCTGGCCTGCCTCCTGCTCTGCTCCCTCTTAGACACACTGAGCTCATGCCTAGGACTGTGTGCTCAGGTGACAGGACACGAAACATCATATCCTCATGATGCTTGCAGCCTGGTGAAAAACAAGGCATCACCTGGTGCACAGTAGGTCCTCACGACACTTGTGCCTGGTAAGGGAAAAGGCATTGTTTGACACACATTATGTCCCCACGATACTTAAGCCTGGTGACGGAAAAGGCATTGCCTTACACACAGTAGGTCCTCATTATGCCTGTAGCACAGTGAGAAACAAGGGAGGTCCACAGTAGGTCCCTATGATACTTGTGCCTGGTAAAAGAAAAGGTGTTACCTGTCACACAGTAGGTCCTAAGAAAACACTGGCTTGATCTGGGAAAAACAGTAAATACTCTTCTCCCCACCCCCACCCCATCACATCCACAGGCATTCTCCTGCAGCCACATCTAATTTGGAAGGTTGTGGGAGAGGCAGGAACAGAGAGGTGCAAGTGGAAAGGACACACGGATCGCAGGGTCAGGCAGAATGGGACTGACCGCACTCCTGCGTGTGATCAGAGAGCAGCATGTGTGACCTGAGGGATGACGCCCACCTCCCGGGGTGGTTTGGGTTAAATGAGGCATGTGCACGAAGTCCAGAGCCTTGGTACATAGTAGGAACTCAGCAAACAACACTGCCCCTGCCGCCTCGCCCTCAGAGCGTCTGCATGGAGAAGGGAGAATCGCGCCGCAGAGCAGCACTATCCAAGGAGTTACAAAAAAAAAAAAAAAAACCGGGGGAAAGAATAATGCGCAGAGCATCATTTGTATTCTTTATTGCTGGCAATACTAGAATCCTCTCGGTCAGTTCTATAAATAGGCAAGCAGCAACCTTGAGAGTGAGAGGAGGTTAATGCTTTTGATGAGAACACACGGAGAGCCAGTGCCGGAGAGGCCCGGGCAGGTCACTGAGTCTCCCACGTGCTGCTGCCCCCGATGCTTTGCAGAGGGGGACCCTGAAACCTCGAGCTGGGAAGGGACAGATAGGTGTTGTGGGTAGGAGAGCCCGGCACACAGTACAGCCCTGGGCAAACCCTTACCCTTCTGTGCCTCAGTTTCTCCATCACAAGAGCATTCCACTACCTGTGATTTTGGCTCTTCTTTGGGCATTAATGTGAGCTTTCCACGGGCCCTGGAGAACAAGACCCTCTGAATACTCCTCTGCCACTTTATTCAGGCAAAACTGAAGTAGAACAAGATTCCTGAGACACACGTTCAACATCTACACAGGCTCGGTGCAGTGGCCACTGACATCCCCGGGGAACGGCTCCACCCATTGATTTTTCTCTTTTTCTTTTTTTAGGAGACAGGGTCTTGCTCTGTCACCCAGGGTGACCCTATTTTCTCAGCTCCCAAGTAGCTGAAGCTATTGGAACCACCATACCTGGTTAATTTTTAATTTTTTTTAGAGACAGGGTCTCACTATGTTGCCCAGTCTGGTCTTGAACTTCTGACCTCAATGATCATCATCCCACCTCAGGCTCCCAAAGCTGCTGCTCTTTAATATAACTAAAGTCTGTGTATGTCTCACAGAGGAAGGGGAAGGGGGGTCTGAGGTCTAAGGATTTTTTTTGCCTCCATCTTTATAATCGTTTGCTCTTATTCTAAAGGAGATCATTAAACAGAGGAGCTCATTCCTAAAGAAAGCTGGCTGCTTCTTGCCCAACAGAGACTCGACCGGCCTTCCACACTCAATTACCACTGCTGCCTTTATCCCTGAGGTCCAGGCCTCCCGGGGGATGGCGAGTCCTTGCTCATGGTCAGGTACTCCAGGCCATTCATTCTACCTCCCTCATCAGAGCAAACCTCAATCGCCAGCAGCTGCAGGCAGCAGAGCAAACGAGAAAGCTCTGGCCTGTGAGACAGAGGCCCAGGCACCTCTCTGCTATGCCCTGGGGACCAGGGCTACCTCCTGGCTTGCTGGGTACCTGGGCTACCTCCTCCCATTGCTGAGCCTCAGTTTCTGGCAACGAGCAGGTTGGACAAGTGTTTGCTAAGGTCCTTCCCCAGCTAAACTTCTATGTCTCCCTGCTCTAGGGCTGCAGGTAGAAGGAACAGCTACAGTTACTTGCACAGTGGCCAAGGGTCATTATAGCACGGAGGTCAGTGGCTTTGGGACATCCACGGATGGACTCCCGGCAGGCCTGAAGGTTGGGCCTGCCAGGCACCTGGCGGACCGTCCTCAGTTTCTCCCATCTCAGGAATGAGCACTCAAAGTGTGCTGGCTGGGGTTGCTACCTGGTCACTGAACCAGATCCTTGAACCTGGTCCAGAACTTGGGGCTTTAAGATTCCATAGTGTTTAAGAGAATACTAGAAGGGCAGATGGAGAATCTCAGGCGTGGCAGGATGCACACCCCAACTCAGCACTGTCCACAACAGCAGAATTTTGAAGGGACTTGAAGGCCAGGAGGTTGCCCCTCAGATGGGGTCACGGCTGTGTCCTTCTCTTTGGAGACAGCTGCCTACAGAGGGTGGATCACAGCCAAGACCTGCATTCGAGCAACCTGCAAGCTCTACCCATGCACGCCTCTCCCGCCATGGCAAGTGGGCAAGTCTTCCCAAATCGATCGCCTGTTAGCTGTGCCACCTCATGTAAGTTACCAAACCTCTCTGTGCATCTGTCTCTCCTGCAAAATGGAGATCCTAACTTCACTCTCTCTCCAGGTAAAGGAGCCCTGTTAGCACAGTGCCTGCCATTTAGCAATTCAAGGAGCTACGGCTAAAAAGAAAAAAGTTAAGATCCAGAGAGAGCCCAATGCAGGGCCAGGGCGGTCATCAGAGTCCTCTGGTCCCATGTTTGTCATTGTGTGTTCACTGGTGACATTAGACCCTGGGGCACTCCACCACCTCAGATCATAGAGAAATCTCGATCTGACCCAGCAGATGGCATGGCTGAGATACTATCCATCACCAGATGACTATCCAGGCGGCACATTATGATTATGGAAATGTAAATTATATGTGTTATGTCTTCAAACTTAATAACTTGTTACTTGGATTAATGCTCTCAGGAGGCAAATAGGCCTCACTCAGCTCTTTGGAGCTGTCTCTGAAGCCCCACAATCATAGACCAGGCTGAACGAGTCTCTGTGCAGCAGAAGAGTGAGACAGACCGGAGAGGGTCACAGTGTAGGGGGACTAATGGGTTGTATTAACACAGCATACGCAAGTACGCTTCTGTGTTTCAAGGAGTGCACCAAGTGCAAGCATGAAGTGAACCACAAGGTCACAAGACTACCAGATTACTGTGCTGAGAAACATATGCTAAAGAAGTGTTCTGAGTAAGTCCCAAGGAAGGACACATAATCGTGATTCATCCAGCTCATTTCAGGCACCAGCCTCAAGAGCAAGGGTGTCTCTGTTCTTTTTGGGAACAGAGACTCTCCACTTCAGGAAGGAGAGCTGGTCTCAGATGCAGGTTACTGATCTGGAAAGGAGGGAAGGATGATGTACTCCCGTCCTTCTCCTTGACTTGCTGGGCCTCTGGGGTCAGACACACGGAGCAATGCTCTGCTGATGACTTGCTTTGTAACACTGAGAAAATTACCTAACCTCTCTGTGCCTGCTTCTGCATTTAAAAAGCAACAAGGATTATTAAGTTAATGTAGACTATTAGGGTACCTTATTAGTATCTACCATAGTAGATACTAAATTCATGCTAAGTCCCTTCCTGAGCCTGCCAGCTCTTTCTCCCAAACACAAGCCCCAGAAATTCTCTAAATCAAGGTGGACACAAAATACATGAGCAACTCTAGCCATTCCTCCTGCCCTCCTCTTAAGGAAGATTTTTCTGGTTGGGGATGGTGGCTCCCACCTATAATATTAGCACTCTGGGAGGCTGAGATGGGTGGCCTGCTTGATCAGTCTAAGCAAGAGTAAGACCCTGTCCCTACTGAAAATAGAAAAACTCACTGGGTGTTGTTAGTTTCCTATAGCCCCAGTTGCTTGGGAGGCTGAGGAAAGAGGACCACCTGAGGTCAAGGGTTTGACCCTGCTGTGAATTATGATGACACCACAGTACTCCACCCAGGGTGATGGAGTGAGATTAAGAAAGAAAGAAAGAAAGAAAGATTGATTGATTCTTCTTTTCTTTAATCTACACTTCCTTATACCTGCTCTGCCTTCAACATTCAGCTCCTTTCCCACAGCCTCCAGGAAGCCTTCCCAGATTGTAGCTGACTCTGTCTTCTGAGAGCATCCATCATGCTTCTATAATCTTGTTGCCCTCTGTACTATAACTCTGAGTCACATTCATAATCCTATCTTTACCATGATAAGTTTCTTGAGGCATATTTCGTGTTGTTTCCTATATAACTTCCTTTTCATTCATTTACTTACCATCCATTCATTCATTCAACAGAATATTTAATGAGCTTTTTATATGCCAGGTACCCCCCAGAATCTGTTCTAAGGCATGGAAAGAGCAGCCCGTGAGACTTAGAGTCAGGCAGCCCATGCTTCTCCACGCTGACGTGAGCATAAACACCTCAGATACACATGGAATCCGGAGAGAAACGCAGAAATGCTGAAGCAGTGATTCCCACCTGCCAGCCACAACCTTGGGCAAGTTACTGAACTCAATAATACCAACCAATAACAGTGGCATTATTTCACCTGGTGAGGATTAAATTAATTAATATATATATAAAATATTTAATACCTGGAACATAGGTTAGAAAAGGGTTAGGTAGAGCACCCAGACCCCACAGTGGAAGTCTCAACCCACCATCCTTGGTAACCACTGTTACATTTTTGTGTCTGTCCCCCTTGACTTGTTCTTACATTTTACAAATACGTGTAGGTATCTATGTAAAACTATCACCTGATTTTTAAATTAATTGACTCATGCTGAATACTTTCTATTCCCTCTTTTTGTCCAGCAAAATAACGTATTTTAAGGATCTTTCTTCATGAGTCTAATGACATTAAGCTCATGTCTTCCCACACTACCTTCTGTTCTCTGGCAGGGAGATTCTCACCGCCATTGAATTCTCACTCCCCTATCAATGGACATTTAGGTTGATTCTTGTGTTTTGCCAGCACAAACACTTGCAATTGACATCCTTTTACATGCTATCTTGGGGCCACAGGTGCATGGAATGCTCTGCAGAAAAGTGGAATTTCTAAGGTGGCAAGCAGTGTGTCTATTCATGTACCACCACTTTTCTTTGGGAAGATAACGCTCCAGGGCACACCTCCATCCCTGTTGTAGTTCCCATAAATATCTGCAGGGGGCAGCACTATGCCATCTGGGCCTACACAGATCCTGAATCCCAGCAGCGGATGGGGCTGGGTGAAGACCACACAATGGCCGTCTCCCAAGGCAGGGCTCACTCTTTCTTCTACAGGCTTCAGAAACCTCCAAGTTTAGGCAAATCTTCCAACTTCATCTGGGAGCTAAATCTTGGGCTCTAAGTTATTGCAAACCACCAAAATAAAATGAGTAAGCTGGTGGTGTGTTAGACTGGGGACCCCCTTAAGAGTTTTTCAACGGCAGGAAAGCTGTTCCCAAAACAATGACCCACCCTTTCTTAGTTTTGAGACTTTAGCCAAGTTATTTAACCTCTCTGGGCCTCAGCTTTCTCACCTATCAAATAAGGCTATTAATGCCTAAGCTCATGGGATATTGTGTGAACCAGATGAGGATGAAGGAGAAAATGTACACAAAGCTCACACTGGCTGTGACACCCAGAAGGTATCTGACATTAGTTACAGTAAAATTACAATGATGACCACATGTTTATCCTTCCCACTGCACAGATGAAAAAAGAGACTCAAGGTGGCAGAGTCTCTAACACAAGGTCACATACAGGATAAGAGGTAGGGCCTGGATATAAATCTTGAACTCCCCCAACTCATGTCCCCTCCCATTTCTCCCTACGACCCTCTCACCAGTAGTTCAAAGGGATTCAGATAATACCAGGCCAACCCTACAGCATGGAGGTTGACAGACTAACTAGCAGAGGGTTTTTAAAGAGGATGTGGGAGTGACAGGCTGTAAACAAATGAGAGCCCCTCAGACGTCTGAACCCTGAGCAGGAGCTTAAAAAGTCCCTCCCCATTCACCTCTGCTTTCAGGAAGGACAGAGAATGGTGCTGTGGACTTCCCACCCCAGTGGCATATTTTCACATCTTGAGAAAGTGAAGCCCTAATTAGCACTGTCTTCAGAGCTCCTTCCATCTGCACCATTTTTATCTGTGTTAATTACCTCTTACAGGGACCACTAACTGCAACGGCTTCCCTGCCTCCTTTCTCAGGCCCCAAACCACTCTCTGCACAGCAGAGAGAGAGTCCTTTTAAAACATAAGTGGGCCCTGGCTCTTCCCTGCTACAAACTCTCCCAACAGCTTCTGACGTAAAATGCAAACTCCCTGCAGTGCGGCTCTGGCCCACGTGGCCGGCCCTGCTGTCTGGCCGACCTCATCTCTTGCCTGCCACCTGAGCTTTCGTACAGGATCAAGTACTCTAAGCTCTTTCCACTTCAGTCCTTTGCACGTGCTGCTCCCTGTCCCTGAAAGTACACATCTCAACATATTTACTTAAACAAGTGATTATTTTATATAGACCTCTCTCAACTGACCAGAAAGGCAGGAAATTCTTACAACCTGATCTATAATGTGGCAATAAATAGAACACTTTGGAGTTGGTAAATGATTCCTCATAATAGGAGAAACAGTGAAGAAAATGCAAGGAATTGACCACTAACAAGGAATTTTACCTCTCCTGAAGCACCAGTGATTTTTCTAGTGAAATAGAAATAATTTAAACACATTTCTCTTTTTGCCTCGTTTGCTAGGAAGCTCAGAGTTCAATTTCAAGATGCAGTACTGCTCCTGTCAAGGGTCCCTACACACATACTTTCCAGTATCATTTTTTATTCCATTATCTTTCTAATGATGTGCTTTTCAGGTTAATTCACCCAATTATTTTTGACCTAAGCAGCAATAGTAATTATAAACATATTAACAAATAAGTTAATGAACTATATAGAGTTTAAAGAGGATATTAAATCTCACCATTCACATGGTAGATGCTCAACATACCAAATGCCAAATGGATGAGTAAATACCTTAATCTAAGCCCATCTCTAGGATTAGATACCTCCATGCAGCTAGAGGCAGAAATACTTTTTACTGATGTCTGGGCAGTAATGGCTTTCTCCTCCTACCTCTCTCTCCACTCTTCAGAGCTGCTTTGTAGCTGCTGAGTCTAGTCTAACAACACATGCCATTGGTAAATATTTCCTCTTAAAAAAGTCAAAAAACTATTATTTCTGTATTCTTTGGGAATGATGACATACCGGGGTAGCAGTGTGGTGAGAGAATTCACTATTTCTCAAACAACTGTGGCTTCACAGTAGCATCCCCAACATCTGTGTTCCTGCCAGGGGGCCGGGGCCTGGGGCACAGCTATGCCACAAGGTGGCCCATCTGCTCCAGCTCTGTGCGGCCATCTCGCTTCCTTGAGCTGTTACATCCCAAAGTAAATCAACTGGACAGCAGAGCAGCTGGGAGAGCCCTTCTAAGACCCCCTCCCTGAAACACATCTCAGCGTAAAGATCATGAGACAACGTGACACCATATGATGAAACAGAAATGCAAGGAAGTGGGTGATTCAACCACTGAGGGAATATGAAAAAAGGCCAGAGGAGAGTGGAGAAACGGACTAGTTAGGAGGATGGGAATGGAGTTATCTTCTTCTCCTCTTTCTGCTTTTTTTACGGCTCTTTAAACCTGCCTTTAATTTGGGCTTTACAGGGTAGGTTTAAAAAAAGTAAAGCATTCACCCCTTCTACCTCCTTTTCTTTATGAGTTTGACCTTCTCCAAGGGCTCAGTGTGAAGATGCGGACGGAAACCTTGGCTTCCTTACTGGGAACGCTGGGATCTCAGGGGCCGTAACAGGGACTTGACATTTTAAAGCCTCTGCTCTCCACTATCATTACTCCTGAATGTCTTAGGGAGTTAAGGCTGTGTGAAAAGGAAAAACAGGAACAATCAAAGAAGGGGGAAAAAGAGTCTTGACCTTGGGGATAATGACACCAGAAATCTGCAAGAAAGTGACAGAATGTCTACCCCCTTTGCAAAACAACTCACCAAATGAGGACAGGGCACATTCCAGAAAGATATTGATTCCTTTTTAATGCAATTCTTCAATTATCCTCTAAGCCTGGCTTTTAGTCTCTTATAATTTAAGTAAACTGCTTTATAAAATGTTCTTTTAAATTTTGTCTCTTTATTCTATTTTTTTCTTTAAGGAAGAACTAACAAGATTCTAGGGGTCGTAAATATAATCACCGAGCGATGAGCCCCGATGGGTTTGCAATGGCATGTTTTGCTGTCCAGGATCGATGTGCAAAGCACACAGATCCATCAGGAATATCGGTTTATACCAATATCATTTTCTTGGTCCACGAGTAGATATGTATATTGATGGGGGTTATTCTCCTCCCAGGCTCTTTATATCATTGTCTCTTATCACTTTCTGAACATTCTCAGTTGAAAAGGTGACGGGCTTCCCACTTCATTCAACCTCACACTGCAGAATCTGAATTGAAGAGGGATGAATTAACTATTTCTTAAAAAACCTACTCATAAGATATCAGGAAGAAAAAGAAGGATAGATTTGGTGACATCAAAATGTAAGACTCTTGTGATTAAATGGGCATAGGATATCAATAAGTTATATACCAAATATGTACGTGTAAATACTTATGTACAAATAATAAATACGTGAACGTGTTCAACTTCACTACTTAAATTATGCAAACTAAAATAGGATGCTTTTTTGTCTATCACAGTGGCAAAAATGAAAAAAAAATATAATATCCGGTGTTGGCATAGCTAGAGAAAAATGAAGAATCTCAAACACTGTTAAATGTTGGGAGGATGGATTATAAAGAAAACAAATTCCTTTCCAACAGCCGTTTGGCAACAGTTAATCAAAAGCCTTAAAATTATGCCTCTTCCCCAAGCCAATGCCACCTCTAGAAAGACAGCCCAAGGAATTATTAGAGACACACTTAAAGATTAATGGGCAAGAATGTTTAAAGCAGCAATATGGATAATATTAAAAAAACAAACTGTCCAACAAGAAGAAATTAGTTAAATAAATCATGCACCTCTTCATTACAATATATTATGCAATTGTTAAAAGTTGTGTTCTAGAAACATTTATCAAGGTAGGAAAACAGTCATGATATATTGCTTGGTGAAAGAATCAGGCTAGATAACTATGCTCCGGATGGCAGTTTTGTAGAGACTATCCAGTACCGCTATAAACA
The DNA here is from genome assembly GCA_963574575.1 of Galagoides demidoff. Lineage (NCBI taxonomy): Eukaryota > Metazoa > Chordata > Mammalia > Primates > Galagidae > Galagoides > Galagoides demidoff. The sequence goes on from CAUYQV010134914.1 coordinate 14,302, forward strand.
CAGATGCACTCAAATTGTCGACAGTGATTACTCCTGGGTAGGTGGGAGGGTGGGACTATCAATGAGTTTTGTTTTTCATCTTTTGTGTTTTTCTAGCCTGTCTGAGTAGGCCAGAAAATTGAGCCCTTAGATCATTTAAAGAAAGAAGGAAACACACACACATAGGGCAGATTCCTCTACTCCCCATGTTTCCTATAAACCGAACAAAAATGACCTTTTAACTTGTCCAGTCCAGACAGGGTTGATGACCACTAGCCTTTTACCCGAGACCCAGAAAAGACCCTGTTTTCATCCTCAAAATGAGCTGATCTGGCAGTGTCGATGAATTTAGACTCTACTGTTCAGTGAGATGATTTCACCAACCACCAGTTTATTTCAAGGGGGGTTGAGTTGAGGTCACAGTTAACTATCAGGGTATTCCCACAGACAACATATGAAATAAAAACCTGACACAGGTCAGGACTGGTGAGAGAGACAACAAAGAAGGCAGAGAAAAAGAAAGAGGAAAAAGTGCCCAGAGCCACCTCTGCCCTGATCTCTAATCAATAAGACAGAGTCTTATTGCCTGGGAAAGGGCACGGGGCCTGAGCCAGGGTTTTCTGGTTCCTTCTGAGTTTTCTCATCAAATGGCTATAAAGACATTTCTGTAAGGAAAAAACTCAGGGAGGAAACGTATTTACTGAACCTCTGCTCCTGCCAGCTCCTCACTAGGCCGCATACCTCGCTTGCCTGTTAGAAGCAGCGAGAGCCGGGGCAATGAGCATGCACTTTGAAGGCAGAAGAGCTGGTTTGAAATCCTGGTCCCACCATCCTATTTGTGGGTCCATGGTGACTCACTTCCACTTCTGGTTCTGTTTCCTCACCCAGGGGGCTAGGGTGAAGGTCAGCGGGGGACACACACGAACCCACGCAGAGCTCGTGACATCACATAGAAGATTTCCCATGGTGGGGATATTTACTAATGTGATAAATATTATAAGCATCTTACACGTGTTGTCTCTTTGTATTCTCCAGTGCCACGAGGGGCGTCATCTTGTAGGAAAATGACCCTAACACAGCAGTCTGCACACAGGTGATCATCAAAGGTTCACACTTTAATTCTTTCCCTGAATGATCATTCATATCTCTACCTTAGAGCCAAGAACCTGAACAGTGGAGTAACTTACCTGCCATTTTACTGTTATTCACAAAGAGGAATCTGAGCACCAGAGAGGTTAAGAAGCTTATTTAAGACCTGACAGCTACCAAGAGGCAGAGCCAGAGGCCAGACACTCTGGCCTTAGGGCCCAGGCTCAGGCATTGTGGGATGTCTCTCTCTCCACTATGGGTGTAAAGATACAGGCCCTTAAGTCCACAGAACCTAGGTTAAATCCTGCCACTTTCTAGTTTTGTGACAACAGGCAAGTGACAAACTTGGGAATTTTGCAAAACAAAGCACTAACAGTGGTACCTACCTTGAACTTCATGAAGCTCTTTTGATGTTTAAATGAGTTTATACACATGAAGTGCAGAGAACAGTGTCTGGGTCATTGCAAGCCCTCCATTCAAAGTTTATTATCACTCAATGAGCAACAAAGAAATCACCAGGGAATATATTATCGTGACCCAAGTGACAGAATAGGAAAGAAGGTTCCCGGAGATGGGGGCAGTGGCTGGGTGGGCAGGTCTGCTGGTGCACTGAAGTTGGGCCTACTGGGCTGTGGGCAGGACAGGGGCAGAAAATCGAAGCCTTATTTCAGAGGAGGACATGCTGCTGGTCTGGCCAAGTCTGGACTTGATTTAGGAAAAGGATTGTCAGCAGGTAAAAGGCGATCAGATCAGGGGAACCCAAATGCCAGGTTGAGGAGCTTGGCCTCTGCCAGGCAGGCTCCCAGCTCAAGAGCAGAGTTCCAGGCCTGGTGCAGATTGATCAGCTTGACCAGATACACCTTTAGAGAGTGCACCCTGCCACCTCTGGGATAGAGAACAGACTGGTGCACAGATGAGTGAGATAGGAGACAGACAGATGGGGGAGCAGCCACTGCAGCTCTGCAGTGATGGTAAAGATGGCAGGGACTGAGGGAAGTGCGGTATGAGAAGTGCAGGAGAGACATCAGACCTGGTACAGTCACCGAGAGAGAGAGCAGAGAAGACCAGGCCAAGGTCATTGACTTGTAAGAAGTTCACGATTTAAGGGCAAGAGGAGGAACCACCATCAGAGGGCTGGAAATGAGCCAGGATTTCCAGAGCAAATAAAGAGATTCCTAAGATTGGAGAAGAGCTGAAAATATAAATAAAAAATGAATACCCACATTAAAAGGAGGCACAGATCCTCTGCAGAGACAGCAAGGCTAGAAGACGGAGGGAGATATCGACATCCAGGGAAGCAGAGAAAGGAATCTGAGGAAGATCTGTATGTGCATGTTGACCTTTGAAGTAAAAATCTCAAGATTCAAAGGGACTCCTGGAGGAGGACTAGAGAGAGTTGGTAGAAATTTGGGAAAGGTTTAGGGCTCCCCAAAGAGGGAGAGAAGGCAGGCCCAAGGAGAGAACTGAAGGAAAAGGGTACTCTGGGCCCAGACACAACGAAGGATGCTGTCCCTTGACACGGGACAGAAGGATAGAAATGGCAGAAGGAGAATCCCTCCCCTGACTTTTGAGAAGTTCCCTCACCTATATAGGAAGTTAACTTCTGAAAGCTGGACCACTTTCTTTATCAGGAACGGCTTAATGAGGTTTAGCACGCGATTGCAGATGTGGTTCAGATACATCACAGGTTGGGTTTGTTTTTTTTTTTAAGTGCAAAAGCCCATGTTATCCAATCACTGCTTTCATCTGCGTTAATTGCTTTAATGGGCTCTGGAAAGAGCCCCCTTTTCTCCCTCCCCATGAGGATCCCTGGAGAGTCCATTAGGGAAGGATGCTGAGGTTAGGGATGTGGCCGATGCCGGGGACAATGCTGTCACATTCTGGGCCATGTGTCTGTCTTCTCTGCCTCCCCATGTTTTTAAAGATCTCATGGATAATCAGCAGGGGAGAAGTGGGGACACACAATTCCCTTCAACCACTGGGCTTTATTACTGCTGTAAAGCAAAAATACAGACGTCATAAGCCAGATAGCAGCAAATAGGATTTTTAAAAATATCTGTCTACGTGGGAATATTGACTACATTTAGTAAATGACTCTGCAAATTCAAACGGCTACGACAGATCACATGGGCCCCCAAGTCCAGGTATATTTCCTTCCAACGGTACTTTAAAACACAAAAACACTAAGCAGACACAACAGAGGACTTTCGAAACCAAGTAAATGCAGTTAATAATATTTTTCATCACAATGTTTGCAACAGGACCTCCACTGCCCTATTCTTAGACTTTTGATGTGCAACAGTGATGCCCTGTTGGGGAGAACTCTGTGTCAGCTTTGGTGGTAGAGTCACAGAGAGGCAAAGGGACCTGCCCAAGGCCATGGCCAAGTAACCCTGCCAGATGAACCCAGGTCTATCTCCAAAAGTCATCTCTTGGATTTTCCAATGTATCAACTGACTTTGCACATCTGAAATCTTGCTCCCAAACAGCTAAGGACAGGGACAGGGTGGGTTCACCTGTCTGGTCAAGTCTTTATGTGGACAAACAAAGACGGGGTGAGGAATCCTAAAGGAAGGCAATGCTCCCCAAACCTTAGTGGAGTTAGGAAGACTGGCCTGGGAGTTCATTAATTCTCAGACAAGCTTATGTGTGGATTGCCACCTCTAAGACCCCATCACCTGTGTATTTGAAGACACCCTTTTGGATGTCACTTTATTCTGTTCTCCCCCTGTAGCCTGCAGGGTTAGAAAGCGGGAAAGAGGACATTTGGGGCCTTGTTTATGACTGGCTGATGTACTTGCTTTGCATTCAAAGTTGGGAGGAAGCTGATAGTAGGAAACTGAGGTAGAGAGAAACAACCTTAACAAAGCTGGCTGCCAACTGAAGCAAAGCTGCAGCCAATTTAGCAGGAGCACAAATTCTCCAAGGGAAAAGGAAGCAAAGGTTCTGGGGCTGAAAAGGAAGAAAAACTAAATCCATTTATGCATTCTTGGTAGAGAATAAAACAGCTTTTAAACACGCTTGTGATTACTGGGGACTCAGCCTTCATCCAGAATACTGGGGCTTCTAGAAACCTGAACAGTTAAAAAAAAAAAAAAAGACAGACGATGTATCTCACCCAAAATTGGTTCATTGATTGCTTCAGAATGCATAAATGATTCTATTTTGGAATCACAGACACAATCAGGCTGCTGAAATAACCCACTTCTGGGGATGTGGCTTGAAAATTAAGAGCAAAGTGACAAATGAACTAGCTGAAGAGGTCTCATAGGGGAGGTCTGGACTGCAGGGGGTGGGAAAAGCATTGCCCACCCAGGCAAGAACCGCATTTTAAAAATGGCTTTTCATTAAAATAGTAGCAAAAGGCTTCAAGTGCTATCACACCAATAAGGTATTTGATCCCCGCAGCCATTTGGGAAGGATGTAGGTGGGAGGTGGCTATGCCCATTTCACAGCCCCCAAGATGGGGTTCAGAGATATCATGTGAACTGCCCAAAGCCACACAACCAGGTGGGTAGTATACTCTAGGGCAGTGGTTCTCAACCTTCCTAATACCGCAACCCTTTAATACAGTTCCTGTGGGTCGCGACCCACAGGTTGACAACCCCTGCTCTAGAGCTTTTGGCCTTCCTTGAAGTTTCCATCCAGCGCTCCCTAGGCTGCCACCCACAGGAGCTAGAGAATCCTGAACTCACCAGTGCTGGATTGGAAGCAAGGTCATTCTATCCATTCATTCATTTATTAAAGCACCTACTGTGTGCCTGCAGCTGGAGATATGGGAACGAGCCTGGCAGATCAAATCCTGGTTCTCATGGAGCATACTTGTAACGGGGGAAGCAGACAATAAACAAACAGCAATATGTCCTGTTAGCAGTCACGAGTGGGACGGAGGAAATTAAAACTGGGTAAAGGGATGGAGGGGTGGATGGGGCAGCAGGGCTGCCTTGGACAGGTTAGCAGGAATACATGAGGCATGAGGATGTCATAGCACTTAAAATGCTGGGGCCCTGTGACCATGGATGGGTCTATGTCTCCCCATGGCCCCCGCCCCCCAAGGATGGAGACCGTGTGCTGTTTATCTTTGACTTCCAGGCATCAGTCATGGCCTTGTGGCATGGTAAATGCTGCTTAGAGGATGCATGGACAAATGGCTCCACCTAATGATGGAATGGGCTGCGATACGCCACCCCCCCCCACCCCCCGGATGAGAAGGTCTCAGACCCCCTGCTTTGTAAAATGCAGTCTCTGGGTGATTTTTAACAGGCCCTATAAATGTCAGGCACAAAATGCATCATTTGCCTGCCCTCCAGCAGGGGGACTATCTTCCAGGAGGCTGACTACACAACTCTTGGGCTGGGTTCCACTTGGTACATCCCAGTGGTGACCTTGGGCTCACTGATTTCATCTCCTTCTTAACTCCCTTCTTCCTGGGAAAGATTAAATGGGAAGAGAAAGACAAAACAGCTGCACATAGTAGGCACTCACTAATGTTAGTCTCCTCTCTTCCCAATACTCTTCAAGTAAAGCAAAGTTAAAAAGCAAGTGCGAGGTGGACTGCAGCCCCTCATTGGTAAGGACATATCCGTGTATACAGGTTCATCAATTTTAACAGATTTACCTCTCTGGGTAGGGATGTTGCCGATGGGACGGCTATGCACACACAGGGCAGAGGGCATACAAGAAATCACTGTACCTTCTGCTCAATTTTGCTGTGAACCTAAATTGCTCTAAACAAGAAAAAGTCTATTTAAAAACCACATCACAAATGCACTAGCCTCATGGTGCTTCCTGCAGCTGACACCAGTAGTGCACAGGAAAAGAACGGAGAAAACGCATTTGATTCCTACTCCCTGCACCCCTTTCCACCTGCCAGGCCGTAAAAGTAAAAGGGAAATGTCAGCAGCACAGAAATCTTAAAAATCACCCCGACCCTGGTGCGCAATTAGAAGTCTATGTGAGCTCAGGCTTAATTTCACATTCCTGGTTAGGAGTTAAAAAAAAAAAATCAGTTTTGAAAGATTTGTATTTCAACCTCCAGCTACCTCTAGCCATTTAATGTCATTCTTTGTAATCAGAGTCTCTGGTCCTGGCTGGGGACTAGTCTGGGGTCCCTGAGCAGGGAGACCAAAAGCTGCCCTTCCAGTCATGATAAGAACCTTTCCAGAAAGCCAGTTGGAGCCTAATCCGCTATGAACGCCTGTTTCAGTGCAAAGCCCTCTGCAGGATGGAGGGGGGATTATGACTCCAAGGAGATGTGCATGTGCCTGGAGCATGAGCAGACAGGCACTTGTGCTAGGGGCTGTGTGCAGACAGGTGCAGACAGGCTGGATACCATGTGTGGCAGGCGGAGGTGACAAGCAGCATCGCACATACAATCCAATTGGTTGGGGGTTAAAGGATCATACTTATCTTTACAGTTCCGTCCAAATGATGAATCTATGGGAAGTAATAAACAATACTTTTTTCTTTTTTAGCAGAGTGGAATGACAGAAAAACAAGATCCTAGTTCTGGAGTGATTCTGTATCTCTTTGATGTCCAGCTTCCAGTCAAGAGGCAAGAAAGAATCTTCTATCAAAATAGAATTGATTCTTAAAGAAAAAAGCATTTTCTTCTACCCTCAAAAATGTTTCTTTGAATAGGAAATAACCAGTTGAAAGAGGATTTTGCCCTATAGCGGTATCACAATTTTCTAAAACCTCAAGTATCAGTTTGAGTCAACTAAATATACAAGACTAAATTAAATAAATGGACCCTCTCATATACCGTATCACCCTTGATATGCAGCAACCCAACATCTACTCCATAAAGGGTTTCTGAATAGTGAGCTTTCCTTCCACATGTCATTGTTGGCAGGACTAACAGGACTCAAGGATGAATGCAGGGCCAGAGGAGAGTCTGTGCACGCCTATGGTTTCCAAAGTGGAATACAGAAACGAGCCCAGAGGGAGAAGTTACATTTCAGATACAAAGTTGGAAGTGGTAATCATTTGTAACGGCTTCAGCTAACCATGTAAAATGGGAAAAGGACAATCATGTCATATGGAACGTGCTGGACCAAATATAATGACATATTAATAGAGACAGATTCTTCCCGGGTTATTATGCAAAGGAAAGGAGGGTGTGATAACGCTAATTAAATGAAAGGGTGGGTAACAGTTTTGAACTTCTGGACTCTTTCACATTCTACTATTTTCCTTGGATTTACCCATGGGGATGCTGAGAATAGAGTAAGTCATTTGGTTTTTATCGAGATAAAACACACACGTGCGCGCGCGCACACACACACACACACCCCAGAAGCACCTGGATATCCTGCATTCTGCTATTTGCGTAACCAGGGGTTTAGGAAAGCAAGCAGGTAACTGAGTTTGATTTTGAACGTTCCTAGGGTGGTGCTGTTTGTAGCAGAATCCTATTGTCATTTTCTCATTTCCTCTGGAATAGCACAAGGGTTGATGTTCTTGGGTCAAAAGACAGCAGTCAAGTGCTCGTCAGTACAGTGTGTAACCCCTCAATTTCCTGATTTAGTAGAATGCTGCCCCGCAGTGCCAAGAGTCTCGTCTCCCAATCCCTTAGCCAACCTTCTTTGCCCTGCCTTAAAGGAAGGCAATTTCAGAAGAACCAGAAAACACTAGACTAGACATTCTAAGTGCCTTCTGTGCAGAACATGCCAAACTGAATCAGACTGAGCTGGAAGGGATCTCGGACAGCCCCTGACCCATCCGCCATGAAACACAGAGAGGATCACCAACTTGCCCAAGGTCACACAGCAAGTGTACAGCACAGTCTAAGGCAGCAATCCCTGGTCTGAGGGCTCTGTGGCCAATTTATCAAGAGTATTTGGCTGAAAACCTTTGAAAGATCTACTTTTCTTTAAAAATCCTTATTAGTTTGGCTCCGGTTCATTTGAGATAGATTTTTCAAAAATCAAACATTTCAACATAATTGCAAATAGCAAATGGCTCGCCTTATCTGGACCTGTCACTGCAGATTTAGCAAATGGGTTTCAAGAGAGGGATAGGAGCCCCAATGGATGAAGGAGAAAATTCTCACTGAACTGTTTTGGGCAACGATGGGTGCGTGATTTGTCAGAAACAGAATCGGGAACAACTTTGTCTGCTCAAGCCCCCTTTTAAAAAGTGGCAATCCTCTCTTGTTCATAAACTCTTAATTAACTTGATTGCTAAAATTTCATTTCATTTCATTTTGCTTATGCACACGATCTTTCCTTTTGGAAGACCCATAGGACGCTTTTTCCTATTTTTCCATCACAGAAAAAAAAAATAAAGATTTTAAGATTGAAAACATATCTTCTGCTACATGCAACATGGTATCCTAGGAAAGAAAAAAGGATGTATGCAGAAAAACTGGTGAAATGCGAATAAAGTCTCGAGTCTAGTTAACAATAATGCCCCTTTACCAAAAGGTCCCTGACATAGGGCCTTACAGCCCTGTAGCTTACAAAAAGGGGCCCTCAGTGGAGAAAGAGCAGTTTGTGTCAAGTAGATAAGCTGAGACCCCTTCTGGATGTCAGCTAAAGGACTTAACAGTCTTAATTTTGTGGAAATGTGTCAACAGTTCTCCAGGTGTCCTTTTAAACTGTCCCTGAAATGATCTACCCAAGGAGCAAACCCGGCCCAGGCCTCAGGGACTAAGTTCCGCCTCCTCCGTTTTAAATTCCACCTACTGAAGAAAAGTCTGTCTCGTTTTCCCCCTGGAGTTAATGTGAAACACAGCAGCATTCATCTTGCCTGTTGCTTCTGAGGGATCCAAAGGGGGCCATCCCAGGCAAGTTGATGCTTCTGACAGTGGCCCCGGAAGAGAGGCAATTCTGATGCAGGAGCTCGTTCTGTCTTAGTAGCTGCTGCCTCAGTTGCAAAAATGACAGTCGGAGACAAGGGCGCTCAGCTCACACAGGCTCCTACAGGTCAAGGACAGGGCTGCTCCTATCAACCTCTCCCTGGCTGGCAAGTATTCATTCTCGGGCTGCAAAACTATGACATGGAGAATTCAGGTTTACTCTGGAAGCAACAGAGTAAATAAAGGAGTTAAGTCGGTGCTGCTCTGAGTCACAGCTTAACAGCACCACGATGTTGTTCAGGGAGATGCAGACACAAGATGTAGAGCCCAGTCAACAAACTGGGCAAGGGTGGGGGATTCTGCTGGTAAACTGAACGCACAGCCACCCTGCTGGACCCTTACAGTATGGCTGGGTCTGGGCCACAAAATGAGTCAATGTTTTTACTGTCCAGGTTAACTAACAGCCTTTCCAAAGCCTATCAACTGGTGATGATTAAGTTACCCAAGTCTTTTTAAATTGCTACTAAAATTGAATTCATATTTATAAATGACCATTTGAATCAAGTATCTTTAGAGCATAAATTTATCATCTGGGAACTCCAGACCTTTCCGGGCCAAAGTTAATGTACTATTTCTTTATAAATACATCGAATGCTAGACAAAGGGGAAAGACTGATAGAGGGGAAGGAGACAGAGAGGAAAATTGTTGCATGGAACCTCAGAGAGCTCTGCCCGTTCCACCCTGGACACTATAAACCCTCGGCCTATTTCCAGCAAAGAAGTTTCTGAAAACCACGGGACCACCCTGAGGGGGTGGATGGGGCGGGAAACTAATAAGGGAAGCCAAGGTCAGAAATGAGATGGTGGTGTCCCAGGTGCACGGTCAGGGAATTGGCTCAAGACTCACCTGGTCACAGGTCACTGAATAGCCTACAGGAAGTAGCCAGGGCCCTCTGCTGACTAGGAAGTTCCCAGTAGCCCTCGCTAGAGTTCAAAACACCTGCACTGAGGAAGACCAGGACGCAGGGGCATGCAGGGCCGGACTGTAGGCCAGCCCAACTCCTTTAGAAGCCACCTTCTTCTGCATTAGCAGAGGGTGTGCTGATGTTCCTTTTCCCCCAAATTCTTCACTGCACACAGAGGGGTGGGGGTAGGGCTAAGTGCCTGCAAGGGGTCCTTGAATCCACCAGTGGAACCAAACACTATCCATCTCATACTCCAACTGATTTTCAATAGCCTTGGGCTGTGAGATTTGCGAGCACACACATTCCTTTAAACAGCTTGATTAAATTCCTGGAAGCCTGTTGTCATGAGGTTATTTTTCTCAATTAACAGACGCAATAAGTACAAATAGTCTCACAGGGGCTGGAGGAGGGAGGTAATTTTTGACATTCAGGCAGGAGCCTCATTTTCAACAAGGTTAGGGATCACTTATCTGGTCCAGTTGCCCGGTTTTCTAAGTGGAGAACAAGAGGTTCTAAGAGGGCAAGGGACTTATTGCAGAATGCAGAGCCTGGTCCACAAAACAGCAGGGCCAGGGCAGAGCTTTGAGCTGACCAAGTCTCCACAGGCCACTTAAGAGCTGACAAAACTTTCTTTCAAAAGGCAAAAACCTACAGGACAACAACAATAGCAGAGGTGGGAGGCTGGAGGGGTGGCACCTACTAATTACTAACCACATTTATAATTATGCCAAGCAAACTCTTTTAATGCTCTTAAGAATCCACAGCCCTTTTTACACTTTTTGATCATATATTGGCTCTGGTATTTGATACTGTCTTCTGCACTAGTCTTTAAGTTCTGAGGAGGTGCAAGGTCTATGTCTGTTTTGTGAATCACTACATTCTCAGTGCTTGGCATCTATTCGCTCCACAAACTAAATATTCCCGTTTTGAAGTCAAGAACAATAAAGCCCAGAAAGGTTAAGTGATTTGCCTAGGGACACACAGCATAGAGCCACTGAAGAAGCTCCTCCACTCCACCTGTACTCTTTCGGGAACTCCTCTCCAAACCACAGGCCTACCTTGACGGCCTCTGCATGGGTCACTCTGGCTAGGGACTTGTCGTTGACGCGGAGAATCTGGTCCCCGACCCGCAGCCCCTCCTTCTCAGCCAGGGAGCCCGGCTCCACCAGCGACACGTAGATGCCCACGCCGTGTTCCGAGCCCCCGCGGATGCTGAAGCCCAAGCCCTCGTGGGCCTTGGCACGCCGCAGGCTCACTAGGCGCACCTCCCCCAGCCCGGCGCCGTCGGGGCCGCCCCAAGAGGGCTGCCTGTAGGGGGTGGTGGCGGGCAGGTAGAGGCCCTCCGCCGTGTACTGGTCGAAGAGCAACTGGTCGGAGCGCGGGATGACCAGACGCAGCATGGGCAGCAGGCGCCTCTTGACCGGGCTGTCCAGCAGCACTCGTAGGGTGCGAACCAGGTCGAAGACGTTGCGGCGCGCGTGGTACGCGTTCAGGCAGTGCGTGAACTGCTCCCGCTCCGCCTCGCTCAGCAGCGCTGTCAGCGCCTGGTGCAGCTGGCGCACGTTGGCAGACAGCAGCCGCAGCCCCGCGCCCCCGCCGCTGCCCGCCCCGGCCGCGGAGCCCAGCGAGCCGGTGGAGGACGAGCTCACCGACAGGCCGTCCAGCTGCGCGTTCATCTCCCCGCCGATGCGCGGCCGGACTCGGGGCGCGTGGTGGGGTTGTTGGCGCACTCGCGGGCACTGGCACGACAGCTGGATCCCAGGGAAAGCGGAGATCACGGCTGGAGTCCGGGTTTAGGGGACGCGGAACGGAGCTGAATCCCAGGAGACGCGGAGACGGCGGCTAGAAGACTGGGTGTGGGGGGTACGGAAACAGTTGCTGAATCCCGGGGGGTTGCGGAAACCGCTGCTAGCGTCCTGGGGGAGGCGCAAAAACAGCGGAGGTCACGAAACTGGGATCAGGGGGACGCCGAGACGACAGCGAAGTCTTGGGGCACAAAGAGTTGGCTCCTGGAGCCCGGAGGTCACAGAGACTGCAGCTGAAGACCCGGGGGCGCGGAGAGAGCAGCTACATTCTGGAGGGCACAAGACGACGGGTGGCTGGAACGGGGGGGGGGGCGCAGCAAAGCTGACCGCCCCGTCACACCATGCCCGGGGCTCCCCCAGCCAGGCCTCCAGTTCCTCTCGGGCTGGGGGACCCCAAAATCAGGAGTTGGAGCGGGGGCTGCTCTAGTCCCAGAACCCCCAGGGTCGCAGCCGATGGAGCCGCGCAGGTGTCCGGCAGGGGGTGCGAGGCATGACCAGGCCAGCCCCGGGATTCAGCAGCCCGGGGACCCCAGAGCCCCTGCACCGCCCCGGCGCAGACGGAGCCGCACCACTGCGAGCCCAGACTTTGCGAACTGTTGAGCCGCCCGGGGCCGAGTGTTCCAGCTAGTTCCGACGCCGTCGCCGTCGCCAACCCAATCTTGGTCCCGCCCCCTTGCCCCTCCCCCTCTCCCGCCCTGTCCCCCCGCGGGTTCTTCAGGAAATGACGTCCCGCCTGGCGCGCCTGGCGGTTGCCTGGAGACTGGGTGAAACAGTCCAGCCCCAGGGAAGAAAGGGGTGAAAGTGGGGGTAGTAGTTGGAGGAACCCCTCAGTTCTCCAGCCGCAGGGGCAGAGGGTGAAAGGAGCTCAAAAACAGCGCCCCTCGGCGGTCGCGGCAGGTGCACCAGGATCGTTTTGAAGCAATTAGCCGGCTAGCTAATCCACAGTTGTGGGGGAAAATAGCCAACTTTTTTTTTTTTTCCTCTGTTTGGATTTAAAATACGGGACTCTTCTGGCTCAGTTTTGGACCTTAAAATTTTGCTCTCTCGTTGTGCACATGCATTGGCATTCAAGTCAAGTGTTTATGTGGACGATTTGGGGGGCACTTAGTGCGTACAAGAGATGAATGCAAGCACGTATTGGTGTCTGCGGGAGCCACCTCCTGTGCCGAGATCCATCAGAAGGGACCCTTCCTGTTCTCCAGTGCGGGGGAAGGGAGGAAAGCCTTTTCAGAAACATAAAGTGTACACACCACGGACACACACACACAAATGGGTGCATGGTAAAACCGGTGACATCTGAGTAAAGTGGGTGGATTGTATCTATGCCAATGTCCTGGTTGTGATCTTGTCAACATCAGGGGAAACTGGGTGAAAAGCACGTGGAATATTTATATATTATTTCTTCCTACAGGATGTGGATCTACAATTTTCTTTATTTATATCTGTGTGTGTGGATAAAGAATATACAGGATTATGAAGAAAAGTTCTATGCCCTCCCACCTGGAGACAAAATGAGAAGAAACCCCAAAGTATGTCGTAGGACCTATTGTCTCCAAATGTAATCTAAGGAAAAGCCCTTTTATCTAAAAGGGGCTTTCTAAGGAGCTCCCTGCGCCCTCCCACACACACACACACACACACATAACTGCCACACATACCTTCCTACCAAAATAGCCTCTCATAAATTATTCTGCCATATATTTTCCCTAAAACTGTCCTGGAATTGTCATGCAGAGCTGATTAACTTCTATTGGGGTGAGGAAGAAATGGGCTATTTACCCAGAGGAGTAGGTTTGAGCTGGATCCAGAAGGAAGGCTCACTCATGTATGTATTCATTTGGTCACTCTTCATCCAGCGTTTTTCCAAGCATCTGTTCTGTACTGACTCATATGCTGGGTGCCTGAGACCCAGGTCAAAGAGACAAAATCTCTGACCTCAAGGAGGTCACAGTCTCCCCAGGGGGAAAAAAATCACATAAGTAAATTTAAAAACTAGTATTGTAAATGTCCTCTTGGCTGTGGGAGCCCAGGTTTAGGGAAGGAGAATATGGCAAAGACTTTATCAAAGCGATGGCACCTGGATGAAGAACTCCTGAGAAATGGACTTTCTTCTCTGGACCATCGGGAATATAGAAGGATTTTCAACACTGTTGGCTTAACTTCTTCCCCAAATGAGGTTTGGAATTAAAGCTATATTTCCCCTAAAGATCTTCAATTGTTGGCTCGGCACCTGTGGCTCAAGTGGCTAAGGCGCCAGCCACATACACCTAAGGTGGCGCATTTGAATCCAGCATAGCCCACCAAACAAAAACAATGATGGCTGCAACCAAAACAAACAAACAAAAAAAATAGCCAGGCATTGTGGTGGGCGCCTGTGGTCCCAGCTACTTGGGAGGCTGAGGCAGGAGACTCGCTTGAGCCTAGGCATTGGAGGTTGCTATGAGCTGCAATGCCACAGCACTCTACCCAGGGGGATAGCTTGAGGCTCTGTCTCAAAAAAAAAGACAACTTCTGTCTAACAGGAGATCCTTCTGCAAAATGAAGCCATCTGATAGATCTTCTATCCCCAAATTTGAAAGGGTTAATATGCTCTTTATCATTAAGGAGGCATAATAAATATCACTCTAGTATGTCATAATATGAAGGCCATCAGATTAAAAGGATGTAGGAACTTCTTACCTGGAGTCCTTTCGGACTCTTGCTTTCTCAAAGGAAAATTCAGGGGGTTTGTTGAGGTCATAGGTGCGGGTGGTTGGCTCAGCAGACACCCCAGCCTTTGCTCCCCTCCTGCTGTGGAGAGACACCAACCCCGAGGTCTTCCGGTGGACCCCCAGAGGCACTTTATCTGGAGAGGCCTGCGGCGGGCTCCCGCCCTGCATGAGCACCACATCCTGCAGCTTGTTCAGCTGGACGCACTTGTTCTGGAGCTCCTCCGTGAGCTCAGCGATGGCCACGGTCTGCTTGGACAGCTGCTCCCGCAGCTCCTTCAGGTGGTACTCGCGCTCCTGGATCTCAGCATCCTTCCTCCTCAGCTCTCTCTCCAGCTCTATCACCTTGCTCCGCAGGGCCTCACTGGTGACGTTCCCAGAGTGGCCATCTGGATGCTTGGAATGTTTGGGTTTCACTGAACCATTTCCCATTTTGCTCGTGGACCTAAAAGAGGACACAGGTCAGGAATGACCAAACAGATATTTCCCAACAGCCCTGCCCCCTCTCGTTCGGATCCATTTCATAAACAGACATCATTGTGTGATAAGCAATGAATTTCCCTGTGCTTCCAGAAAGCAAGCTCTGGGCCGAGGCCCTTAATGCCTTCAGGAAGAACATATGGGCTCACTCTCCCCTGACCCCTCACGGGTACAAGCATCACATCTAAGCATTTTGCACAAATGGCCTGAGTTACCTGCTGTTTTCCCAGGCCATTCTCTCTGGACAGCTGTGAAAAGCATCACAACAAAACTTGTGATGTGGATGTCAGCGTGGAAAGATGAAACGCAAACCAACAGCTACAGCCACAGAGGTGTGGCAGCCACAACTCTCCCGGCCCCTGAGCAGCTCCGGTAAGAAGTAGGAAGCCTTCCCCTGATTCAGAAAATAACACATCTGCAGTCCTCAGAAGGAGAAGGCAGCGGCAGGTTGCCTTATTAGCATTTTTTTCCTGCCATATGCATCCTTTAAGTTTTGCATTTCTGATAATGCTCACTGCTAAAAAAAAATCTGGATTCTGATCACTGGACAGAGGTAGGGGGACTCTCCTATATACTCTATGTCCACAGTCGAGGCTGATCAAAAAATAACAACCTGTGATCCAAGGTCTGTCCTTTTCCTATTAAGAATATTCCCAGTGTACACTCCCCAAATCACTAATGTAGGGAGTCTCAGGATGTTTTATGCAGAACAGGGGTTATGAGAGAAGATTTTAGTTGATTTGGAATTTGTTTTTAGTTCAATAGCTATTTATGTGTTGTAAATGTAAACACCTAGCATTGCAAACTCATGAACTCATTGTTATTACAATTCCAGTGAAGATTATATTAGGTAATGAAGTTTATTGAGATAATTCAATGAAAATAAAAATAAGCCATCTGCAGGTAATAAGCACATGCAAGCAAGATCGTGAAAGCGGAACTCAAATTGCTCTGCTTAATTATCATAAAGATTGGCCAGGCATTGTGGATGTAAGCCTGTGATTCTACCACTTTGGGAGACCAGACCAGGAGTTTGAGACCAGCCTGAGAAAACAGCAAGATCCATATTTCCGTAAAAATTAGAAAACTTAGCCAGGTGTGGTGGCATGTGCCTATAGGCTCAGCTACTCCAAGGCTGAGATAGAATCAGTGAAGCCCAAGAGTTTGAGGTTGCAGTGAGCTATGATGGTGCTACCACGATCTTTCCTTTCAAAAAAAAAAAAAAATACATATATATATATGGAAAGAAAGAAAAAAGAAAAGCTGAAAAGCTATCAGTCATAAGACTTAAAGCTTTCGTGGCTGGCTATTAAAATAACTTCATACTATTGCACATGTGACTTTTGAAAGCCAGAATCCAGGAAGCATTATTATAATAGTTGTAAACTAAGCCTGAATCCTTTTGATCACCTAAAGTTAAGAGAGATGAAACTCACATAGTCCTGCCCTTCTCTCCCTCCAAACTTAAACCTTAGATAGAAATAAAACATCTAGATTTATTTCCCCAGCTCTACCAGAATGAGTCTGACCCCTACAGCAATGAAGGCATGAATGCAAAGGTGATGTAGCAGCTACAGTCCAAACAAGATGCAACCACGTAGCCAGTACAAGTTGCCCAAGACAGTACAAACAGAAAATAAATGTATTTATAAAAGTAATCTGAAAATGCCCAGGTATTTGTGCCTCATAGAATTCAGGTTCAAAGCAGTTATTAAGAAATATTACCCTTCAGATAATTGCCTTAATATGTTCAAGAGAAGTGGCAGGTTTAAGCTTCTGTTGACTTGGCAGCCTTTATTATTGCTTGATAGGTAAGAAGACTGGGGAGATGAGAATTCAAAGAAGTGGTCCTGGACATACTTACATCCTGACTAAACAATTCGGAAGATGTCAGGTTGGGATCTGAGAAGGAACTTGAATGAGATTATGAATCACTGGCATGGGAAAGGTGTTCTCAAAAGTATCTTCCGTTAACGTGTATGCAAGTATCTGCCTGAAGCAGTGAGCCATCTTCTAGACAGGCTCTTTGGTTCACGGACAAGCATTCTTTACCCAACAAAGAAAGGAACACGGGATAATGGTAGGAGGGAAAGGATAAGGCCTATAAAGAAAAGAGCAAGAACAATTTTTAAAAATCTAACACTAAACTAACACCTCCTTCTTTATTCATGGAATGATGGTTAGTAAGACCTAACTGTCATATTCACTACCCAGGCATATCCCGTCATGGATTTACAGCCAAAGTTGACACAGAAAACAGTTGTAGCATTCTAAACACAGAAAGGCTTCAAGTCATTTTTGCTCTGGGTATGATATTCAAAAATTTCTGTGCCAATCCAATAATATTGTCAACATGAAGGACAATTAGGTAGAGGGTGTTAAATTCTCTCCCAAACACCAACTATTCTCCGGTTTTAATGAAGTCAATTTGGAAGCTGCATAAATCTTTCAAGCTGTTTAGAATTCCAAAGAGAGGTGAAAGAAGAATAACTAACTCATCTTTCAAGTCAAGTCACTCATTTAAGATATGTCCGTAAGTTACTAAATGGCTGAATACTGGTCTGACTTCTTACTGAGTTCATCCATTCAAATGTTGTTGTCCCTGAAGCCAAGGCCTTATGTCTCTGGCTTTATAAAACCTAATTATGAAGCTTTCCTCTGTTTCCTGCATCAGTCACTATGATAAGCTATTTCTCTAATACGTATTGCTAGCCACAAGGAGAAGAGAAATATCGGATGTTGCTCCATTAATCTAACAACTACAGGTTATGAAAACTATTCTTATATTCAGAGCAGAGCATAAGATATAATAAAAAATGAGTTTGGAGAAAAAGACCAGAATTTAAGTTGCTCACTGGAGTCAGACCAATGAGGGTTAGAAAACGATTCGCTTTTTCCCCATCTTCTATAGATTCCTTAGAAACTCTGATTCTTAGTTTTCTTGCCTATAAAATGGAGCATACTTCTGTCTACCTCAGAGGGTTACGGTGAATGTTACATTTTTAAAGCGCCGTGTGCAATGCCTGACACATAGGAGACATCGAGTGAACAAGGAGTTTTTACAGAGAAACTGGCTAGAAACAGGAACTCCACATCTTGGTGCGAGGAAAGGCCAGCAGGGCTCATTTCTGGGTAGGACAAAAGTCTAGTAAACTGGAAGTCTCAGACATGAGAGGGCCTCACAGATGCATGTGGGGGGAGAGAAAATCTTACGCTGCATATATTATGTGTTTCATTGAGAAAAGAAGTCATTTGGAACAGTCTGGGAAACAAACACCCCTCAAAGATGGAGATAAAAAAAGGCCTTGTGGATGACACGGAGCCAGCGTCAGGCCTGCAAGGATTCTCGTGCTTGGTAACCGCCTCATGTGCCCTGTTGACTTTTCACACTTCGCAATGACATCCTTAAACCCAAAAAGCCACCTAATTATCTCTGAGGGCAACGAAAAAGCGTGGTTCACTATGGAGGTGGTACTCTCTTGCGGGCAGGGCGGGGAGAGAGGAAGAGAGTGAGTAGCAGCATTTAGCAAGACGAGAAGAACACTACATAATATTATAAATGGCTATCATATTAATTTAGTCACTATTTAGGAAATGCTGCCCACGGAGGATAGCATTTCCTAGAAGGACCACGAGAAAAGTGAAAGTGACTATAAGGGTGTCGCAAGGCAGATTAACACCTGGCCGGCAATGTGGGAGACTTGATTGTCTGTTTTTTCTCCAGCACTAAAGCAGTTTGAAATGAAAATCTTGGCTCTGGTCTAGATAATATCTATTTCTCTTTCTACCCATCTGGAGTCTCTTATAAATACAGACACACAGTACACAGACACATACATATACAGACACACACCCCTATGTGTTTATGTGTAAATATAGGAGATGGTACACTTGTGGCTGGCCCAGGCACTCACACCCACTGTTTACATGTCCTCAGGTAAGGTACTGGGCTTAGGTTCTAGAATAGAGGAAACAGAAGCAGAGACAGACAGATAAAGTAACATTGCCCTCTCATAGAGTTGTTAAAGGGATAAATGAGATAAATCATAAGAATTTAGCACAGGGCTTGGCTTATTGATCTTAAAATATTTACTAAACCAATACAATATTGTAGGAGAAAACTGACACTCCCCAACTTAAGAATTACTGTAAAGGCCAGGCGTAGTGACTCACCCCTATAATCCTAGTACTCTGGGAGGTTGAGACGGGTGGATAGCTTGAGCTCATGAGTTCAAGACCAGCCTGAGCAAAAGTGAGATCTTGTCTCCACTAAAAACAGAAAAACTGAGGCAAGAGGATCGCTTGAGCCCAAGAGTTGGAGGTTGCTGTGAGCCATGATGCCACAACACTCTACCCAGGGAGACAGCTTGAGACTCTGTCTCTATAAGAAAAAAAAAAAAGACTTACTATAAAGTTACAATAATCAAGACAGTGTGGTCCTGTGAAAGAACAGAAAAGCAGTTTAATACAACAGAGTAAAGAGCCTTGGAGTAGGGCCAAACATACACTAGAATGATCTTTGACAAAAGAACAAAAGCTCATCAAAAGAGAATGGATGGAACAACTAGATAACCACGTTCAAAAAAATAAAAAACTAGACACAAACTTTATACTTTTCACAAAAATTAGCTCCAAATGGGTCTAAACGTAACCAGAAAACAAAAAACTATAAAACTACTAAAAGACAACAGAGGTGATCTCGCGTTTGGTGACGGCTTTTTATTTATTTATTTTGATTTAAAGGACCAAATACCCAATTCATAAAAGGAAAAACGTATAATTTGAACTTCACTAAAATTTAAAACTTCTGCTGTGCAAAAGACAATGTAAGACAATGAAACAAGCCCCAGACGCGGAGAAAGTTCTAGCAAAATGTAGCTAATAGAGGAGAAAGTCTTAACACGTGACAATAATGAAACAACACAACCCAAAAAAATGGGCAAAAGATCTGAGCAGATACCTCACCAAAGAAGACACATGTGCACAGATGGCAAATAATTATATGAAAAGGTGTTTAACATTATACGTCATTAGGGAATTTCAAATGTAAACAATAATAAGATACCACAACACACCCACTACAATCAAAAACACCGACAACACCCAATGCTGGGGGAGGCAGAGAACACAGGAACCCTTATTCGTCAATGATAGGGAGCAAAATGACAGAGCCACCGTAGAGGACAGTTTGGCACTTTCTTACAAAGCTGAATGCAAGCTACATAATCCAGCAAATGCACGTCTTGGTATTCATCCGACTGATATGAACCCTAAGTTCTCACCAGCACCTACACATAAACATTCACAGCAGTTTTTTCATACTTAACAACATGTTGGAGGTAACCAAGATGTTCTTTAGTGGGTGAATGAGCAAACTGTGGTATATCCATATAATGGACTATTACTCAATAATAAAAAGTAATGTCAACCAATAAGAAGACATTGCTAAGCGAAGGAAGCTGATCTGAAAACCCTCCACACGGTATGATTTCAGTTACACGGTATGATTTCAGTTACCCAGCATCTGGAAAATGACAGCAAAAACAGCAGCTGTTGCCAAGAGCTTGGAGAAAGGGCAAGAGGAATGAATAAGAGGAAAATGGGATTATTAGGACAGTCAAACTGTTCGGTATGATACATGTCGTTATGCCCTCGTCAAAACCCATGGAATATAGAACATAAGGAACGAACCCTACTGTAAACTATGGAGTTTAATATCTATGTCTGTATCAATATTGGCTCATCAATTATAGCAAATGTATCACACTGATGGGCAATGGTAAGAACAGGGGAGACTGGTGGGGCGAGTGTCATACTTTTCACCCATTTTTTTCTGGAAATTTAAAACTGCTCTAAAATAGGAAGTCTATTAATTTTTCAAAAGAAAGAAAGCTGATTGCACATTCAGGGGACAGGCTGAAATACATGATGGATGGACGGAGAGTGATGGCTGATGTAGCTGAGAAAGTAAGATGCCGGGGTGGTCCCTGAGAACTCGGAACCTGGATGCTCATGTGGGCCACGTACTTTTCAAGTCACACGGTCAGATTTGCCCTTTGGAAAAACATATGGAATGAAATGAAAAGAGGTTAGAGGAAGTAAGGCAAAGCAAGAGGCCAGCACACCCATCCACGAAAGAGGTGACAAGTGCAACAGTGAGGCCGGCCCACAGTGCCATCCTATTCTAATGACCTCACCTTCCTGAACTAAAAAAAAAAAAAAAAAAGGACCAAATAGGATATTTGCTAAAAGTTATGATTACAGGTAACTCTGCAATGTCCTTCCCTGCAAATCATGAAAAGCAGAATAGATTCTATCTTATGATATCAACAGTTTAGCTCAGAATCAGAGGATTGAATGATACAGGTTTGAGATGATATGCTCAGTGTCTAGAGAACTGCTACAGTTGATGTGATCACTAGCTTGTCTCTCCACAGTTCTTTTAGAAAATAATTAACTATCACTGAATACATAATATACATCCTTACTTCCTCTCCCTGAAGCAAACCTCGTGAGAAATAGCTCAGCTCTACATCAATGCCACAATCAAAGCATCTGTCTACTTGACCCTGAGACGGCTGACCTGAGGCTCAGTTTTGAATCGACTGCTTGTTTTCTCTGATTTAGAGAATAACCTTCTTTTGACAGACAACCATATGCACTGACTGTACCAAAGTTCCAGCTACTCCAGGGGTTGACTATCTCTCTGAAGTGTCCCTCCCCCAGCAGAACATTCACAATGACTTTTATTATTGCCACGTATCCTACTTCTGACTGCCAGATCTGGTAGTGTTCCATTCAGCTATTTTGGGTGCTACATTAACAGATAAACAGACAAACACACTGAATACAGATTTGTAGATGCAGGTCAGGAGATTGTAGCCGACAGAATTTGAGTGGTGGTAAGAAGAAAAAGAATAAAGATTTGGATGTTTACATTGTGGCAACCGGGTAAGAGGTGATGTCACTGACCACAAGGAGGAGTAGATTTGAGGGATAGGACAATGAGTTTAATTGGGGGCACACTTAGTTTAGTAAGTGGAAGTCGCAAGGAAGAGAAGTTCAGTAAGCAGTAAGAAATAAGGGACTAGAAAACTGAAGGACAAGAGGAACCCGACAATATTTAGCATTTGTTGATATAAGTGGAGACTGAAGCTGGCCGAGCGGATGCAAGTGCCCAGGGTATTGGCACTGAGGAGAGGAAGTGTGTCTAGGTCGATACAAGATTGGAAAGAAAACCAGGGAGATGGCCATTGCTTTAGTTAATGTGAGAGAGGATGAGAAGTGATTAATAATAAAAGAGGCTAGGTGGGAGGAATACTGCAGGGCAGAGTCTCTAATGTGGTAATTAAATGAATATGCACCTGGGGGAAGGCCAAAGGATTCCAGTGTTTTGATCTTGGAAATCATGGAGGAAGGTAGTACTATTTGCCCATCATTCATTCATTCCCCCAAGGTTACCAGAGGGCACTATCTATGGGTTAGGAACGGAGACACTGACAGTCGTCAGGAGAAGGAGCAGGCCTTACAGAGACAGTCAGGAGTCGGGATTTATATACCTTATGTTTGAGATACCCTGTGGGTCATCAAGATGGAAATGTCCAGAAGATAGAAGCAAAGAAGAGAAGTCAAGGAAAAACACTGGTCCGGGGAGGTAAGGCTTGATGTCCCATTAGTAGATGAGTGGAGACATAAAAAAAGGAACATCTCCACCCTTAGGCACGAATGTATAGGTGATACCTGCCTGTGTTATCTGAGAGAGGAGGACGAAGAGAACCAAACAGCAAAGAAGGGAAAGGAATGGGTACAAAGAAGAGATCTGGAACTACCTCAGAGGCCGCGCCACTAACACTTCCTAGAAGGTGAGCAGGATGCAGCTCACATCCCACAGAAATGTCCAAGAATGTCCCCTGAGATCACAGGGGAAAGCACCCAACTGAGCCTTTCAGGAAAAGGCTGGATAAAAACTCCATTGCAAAGGCCCGTGAAAAGCCGACACCGAGAGGAGGGGCTTCAAGATGGTGTCCTGATTCAGCCAAAGGATCTTTAGAATAGTGGAAACTCGAGAATATTTTTAAGCCCAGGATAATGAATGCGGAAGATAGAGGAAATGAAAACCCTGGGAAAGAGAGGATAATTGATAGGAAAATAGCCTCCGGGAAGCAAGAAAATATGGGATCACATATGGGCAACATCCAAGCAACCTGTGCCTTCACTGGGGGGTGAATTCTCATTAGCCTCGCTCATAATGATTTCACAGGACCGGAGTTAATTACTTCGTGTTAAAAGAGAAGGACCTGGGGCATCATCTTTTGATGTCATTTATTCTTAGTTACCCAGGGCCCCAATGGAGAGGACGTTCTCTAATTCTCCAAAGAGTTCACCATCTTCGCTCATACTCTGCTGTGCAAAACTAAAGCACAGTACTGGCAACAGCGACTGCATGTTATGTGGGATGGTCGCCTTCTCCACGAGTTAAATAGAAACTTGCAAAGAAAAGAGGCAATTTCTAAGGAAACCGTATGTATGGGGGTGTGGCAGGGGCAGGTGTATGTGGCTCTCTTCCTTTAGTAAAAAAAAATAAAATAAAAATAACTATTCAAAAACCCCTGGAGATTTGGGGAACAAGAATATCAAGAAACCAAGGCGTTTGTATCAGAGCCATGCTTTCTACCTACTGAATCTGCCCGCGCCGTTTCTGTGCTCAGCTACAGCTTCCACGGCTGTGAGTGTGCACCCCAGGTCTTCTCGAACTCGAACCCATTTCTTTTCCTGATTTCTGGGTTTTGTTTGTTTACTCTTGTTTCTTCATCACAGGGAAATCACAGAAATATGGAAGAGCCTCAGGGTGCCGAGAGACTCGGGACACCCACATAAGTTTACCAGGACTCCTGAAAGTCCTTGCCCGAGCACTGCGTGCCAGCTTGGCAGGCAAAGCCGGGAGCGCACGCCCTGACAGCGTCGCCGAGCCCCCAGCCCCGGCGACACTCTCGGCGGCCGCTCCCAGCTGAAGCCCGGAAAGCCCTGGGACTGTCCCCGGGGCTGAGGGGCTGAGGTCGCCCTTCGGCCTCAGATAAGCTTCTTAAAACCGAGGAGCCTTCCTCTGCCCCCAGGGAGTCGGGAAACGCCGTCAACAGCACAAGCCGGGGACCCGCTGGGTGTGTGGAGCGGAGAGAGGCACACACCGCGCGACGCAGGCGACGCGCGCACACGCGGGCGCCCCGACCCCGGCCCTCCCCGCGCACCCCGGCGCCCGAGCCCCAGTCGCGAACCTCACCGAGCAGCCGGGTAACTTTCCAGGTGCGCAGTCTGTCACCTCGGCGGGTGCCACTGCGCGCCGGCGCCCGTCCCCCGCCGCCCGCGGCGCCCCAGCCGAGCGCGAGTCGCTCCGCGAGCCCGGGCCGAGCGCACGGTGCGCAGCGCGGGCCCGGGGCGCGGGAGCCGCCGCCGCCGCCGGAGCTGCGCGGGAGCCGGGCGCGGGCGAGCGCGCTGCGGGCGGGCGGGCGGGCGCTGCGGCGGCGTCGGTGTGCCGCCTGGCTCCTCCGCGGGCGCCGGTGCAGGGGAGGCGCTGCGAGGGCGGGCGGGCGGGGGAGGAGAGCGGGGAGGAGGAGGGCGCGGGCCGCCGGGCCGCCGCGGGGAAGGGCCGCTTCCCCAAAGGTGGGGTCACCGCGCGCGCCCACGCCGGCCCGAACCTTGACTCCGAGACAGGCCCGGGCGACAGCCGCAGTCTGCACTTTACACCCCGTACCCTGCAGAGTGAGGCAACTTAAGCAGGGCGATAACGTCGTGGTCGTAGCATTTTTTTCACGTTATTATTATTATTATTCCCATTCCAAGTGTGTGGGACGAGGGGAGAGGAAAGTTCAGCGAGACGTGCACCTTTCCCTGCCCCTCCCTCTCCCGGGCCCGCGTCCGTTTTCACTGCGGGCTCTCTCCGCCTCGCCTTCCCTCCCAGAGCGCAGACCCGCGCACGTATCCCGGACACGCTTCCCTCTGTCACTCCAATGCCCTTCTAAGAAGACATGTGACCCCGGAGCCGCTTGGCGACGCGCTTTTCCCGGACTCTGGAGCCATAACTTACATCTAGTTTGCCAATTCACATGATGCTGGGGGCAGCGGAGGAGCCCAGCTCCCGGGCGCCGCGGGTACCGTAGGAAGCTGTCGGGCTCCTGGCAGGCAGCTCTCGTGATCATCCGAGCGGCTAATTCTCTGCCGTCGCCTTTTTGAGTACATTTTTCCCCCTGAGGCGTGCATTATGGTTTTCTAAATATATATCTACACCCCACCGCATTATTTGCTGTGCTCTGGAGTGGTGAGATCTCTGTGTGGCTTTCCCCCCTTCCTCCTGCCCCCAGAGGAATTTCACTGGCAGATCGCTGAGGACAGGGCAGTTTCTGTGTGAGGGACGGCAAGTACAGTAAGGGTCTATTCAGCATCTAGAAAATGTGAGAACCCAACTCTCCTGGGTTATAGACCCCAGGAAGGCAGTGAGGCTCCGGTAACATCAGTATACACTGTTATATACATAAACTTATATAAAAAATGGGGCCCGTGTAAAATTTATTGAATGGGGCCATTAAGTTTCAGAGGAGGAAGAATGTAGTCCTGTTTGTTTTTGTGCTAGCTGGAGACATAAGCAAAAGCACACTAAGTACTTTTTCGTGAAGTTAGGCCAGAATGTGTACATTTTATGCAAACCTTTTTTTTAAAAGCCTAACTAGACTAGACAGAGGTGAAGAATTCCACAGAAAAATGAAGAATAATTACATTATTTTAAGTCACCGTAATAATGGAATTTTAAGTCAATAGACTGAATTTTTATGAGCAATCTAATGGAACAGAGGAGAAAAGCAGAGATTTTTCAAAATCCCAACATTTTTATTTACTCCAAATTTGTTTATTTGGATTTTTTTAAAGTTTTTTACTATGGGTTGCTAATTAATGAGTCATAAAATTGATGTATTGGGTCAAAGATAACTTGTTTCTTCTCTTTTTAGAGACTGAGTCTTGCTCTGTCACCCAGCCGAGAGTACAGTGGTGTGATCATAGCTCATTGCAACCTTGAACTCCTGGACTCAAGTGATCCTCTGGCCTCTGACTCTCTGATAACTAGGATAAAGGTAGTATTTTGAAAACGATACAGGATAGAATAAAAATTACAGCATGTAACAAACATGGTAAGAGTAAATATGTGTTTTTATACATCTTTTGCTTTGGTTAAATATGGGGGGGCACTGGGTCCACCACATAATATCTGCTCTCTTGCTGTTCATTGAGGTTAAAGCTCCAAAGCCACTGATGTCATACAGGCTGCTGCCTTCAGTCACCCAGCTAGTCAGTTTGAGCAGGAGCTTAGGTTCCCTGACGACAGTCCTATACTCTGCCCACTGCGTCAACGCTACCATGTTCAACAAGGACAAGAAGGAAGTGGGGGGAGGAAAGTGATCACTTTTGATCCTTTTATCCAGTCTTTCCATAAATGTGCTTTCAGGATCAGCACTAAAAACTAGGAATTCAATGGGGAACCCAAAGTAACTTGTGCTTTCCGCCAACTTACAGCATACAAACGGGTGGGAGAAAAGGGCATTAAACAAATAAACAGGTACGGTGTATACTCTGTATGTGATAAATGCTATGAAAGAGAATATGAGGAAAACACTTGGAATCATAATTTAGATGTGGGACACTGCAATTAATTATTAACCCAATTTAAAGTATCTTAAATGATAAGGAAATTTATTGTTTTATGTAACAAAAAGTCCCAAGGTCAGGAGGCTCTAACAGGTGAGTTCAGCAGTACAGCGGTGTCAGAGAAGGCCGGAACTTGTTCCCGTTATTCTTTCACCATCCCTCG
The DNA here is from genome assembly GCA_963574575.1 of Galagoides demidoff. Classification (NCBI taxonomy): domain Eukaryota; kingdom Metazoa; phylum Chordata; class Mammalia; order Primates; family Galagidae; genus Galagoides; species Galagoides demidoff. The sequence goes on from CAUYQV010134914.1 coordinate 40,983, forward strand.
CATGCCAACTTTGTTCCCAAGACTGCCTCTCCCAGGGTCCCAGGATGGCTGGATCAGCTCCAGGCATTAGGGACAATCCCAGCAGTGCCCAAAGATAGCAAAGGGTGTGTCTTTTCAAGAGTGGGGAAATTCTTCTCCGACACTGCCAGGAGACTCTCATTTGCTATTTGTCAAAACTAAGTCACACACCCTTCCCAAAATGCTGGAAGGGGAGAGTGGAGGAGGGGATTGCCGTGACTGACTTAGGCTCTTCAGAATTTCCTCCCAGACTTTTCAGGGAGGAGAAGACTTTTCATTCTTTGAAGGCAGGATACTTGAACAAAAAGGAAAAGGTGGCAACAACGTCTCTGAATAGATGGTACTTAAACCTAAGGTGAGTGAGCATCAGAGAGGGAGTAGAAAGCGCCTTCCACCCAGGGGAATCTTGTGTGTGATGTCCAACCCTGCAAGGATTGCCTGCTATTTCCTGTTTACTCCATAGGCCTGAGGAAGTAGGCTCAAAGTGTTAAATAAATTGATCATGAACTTGATCAACGAATACCTTGAAGGGCCAATCTATGTAATTCCAGTGCCCTAAATCTTGACCTCTTTTGCTTCTGCAAGGACAATGAGAAGCCAGAAATCCACTGGACTTTCTCTTCCTTGGCTGAGAATCACAACCCGCCACCCCCACCCCCTCAAGCTCCTTCTCTGATGTTTCTCCAAGCTCCTGGCGGTGCGGGACACGGGTTCCTGAATAAGCCTTCTCCCAGTGTCCTGTTCTCTGCTAAGGACTGGGGTTCTCACGGCATCAAACTGTAGAGGCCGCCTGGCAGGGAGGATGAGAGACCTGTCTTCTTTCACACACCCGCAGTCCCCAAGCAGCCTTAGTGTCTTGCAGCAATCTCTCAGTTTTGCCTACTTCCCTTTCTCTCAGGGGCTGAGCTGGGAACACATTCCAGTAATTCTTAATATGCTGAATTCAGACTCCTGAGACCCTGGATGACAATTCTGGTTCTAGATCACCCAATTTTAATAATATTTGGGGGGAATAAATTTCCACATGAGAAACTGTATAATTGCCCTTGTCCGGACATCCCATTAGATCAGCCTCGTGTTTATAACTCTTGAACTCCAGCTTGAGGCCCTCCGAGAGCAAGCTGAGCTACCTGCTATGTATTAGCAGAGTGGACCTGGGCACACACACAAGGAGTACCAAACCACCGTGCTGTGGTTCACACTCCACATTCTCACCATCTCTACCGTTCTCTTCCTTCCCTCCTTTATTCTTTCCTTTGGCTTCAGGCTCACTTATCCTACCTCCTCACCCCGTGAGCAGACACTTCAGCTGAAGACCAGAGCATTAGGTCACTGTGCCCTTCTTTCCAATTGGTTTTGCCAAATGATACCCAAGAAAAATACCATTTGCCTTCAATACTTCAGCTGTCCCGGTTCCAGCATCACTCAATATGGTTATGAAACTGGGCCAACTGTTTCCAAAACAATTTTCATCTTCTCTAACCTCCCTGCATCCCAGAGGCCTTCATTCCCCTCAATGTCATTGATGTCTTTCACAGTGTCACTGACTGTGCAGGATAGCGGTTCTCTCCCCTGTGATCCCACAGCAACGCTCTGCTCCAAGTTACAAAACCTCCTTAATGCATCTGTCTCCCTTATTAGACTTCAGAGCAGGGACTTGCTTGTATTAATGCTTGCATCTACAGAACACATAGCTCAGGTCTTTTCATTATTTAAAAACCATTTTTTAACATTTGCACTATTTGATCTACTCTCTCTATTTTCTTTTAAAAAAGAAATGTTTACCAAGATACTAGAGACTTGAAAGAGATCCGTGCAATAGTAGCCCCACGTTCTCTGTGGGAGCTCGTTACCAGTGCCATACAGTCCTCCAGGCCCTGCACTGAAGGCACTCTTCTCCCTGGTGGTCTCTGTGTGGGAAGGAGAGTGAATGCCATGGGTGTTAATTCCCACTGCCTTCAGGCTGTTTCTTAGGCCATCCAGGCAGCAGCCAGAGGCTTCAGGGGCCCCCATTTTTGTATTGACCAATCTCTTCCCATACTCTCTCTGAATGTCCTCCCTCCCAGCTGGCCCTTCCCTCTCCCTCCAGCCCCCTCTGTCTGTCTCAAAGCGTCAGTCAGTATTTTAAGGTGTCTCCCTTTTCTTCAGCGTCCCCCAGCTCTGCCCTTTGTCTGGCCCTTCTATGGTAGTCATCACTTTCTATGCGTGTTGTCCCTCCCTATCTGCCTTATCTCCCCCGCAGGACGCCAACACCCAGAAGGCGTGGTTCAAGTCTGATAACCTTCCCTGTATCTCACAGCAGGGCCAATCCCAGAGTCAATAGAGACCCAAGACTTAAGAAGACGAATTATCCTTACATGTCTGAAATTCCAGAGAAAGAATATGGAGCATGCTTTTATTTTCCTTCTGGAATAAATGACAATGGTTTAGAAAAAGACACAATTTAGAAAGTAATAATCTGCCCCATAAACAACCGGGCAATGGTAAATGTAACTATAAAAGAAACATATATAAGTAAATTTAATTCGTTTTCTGGTTTTATCTGCATATGCAACGTTTCAATCCAGAGTGCATTGATTTCCCAAATAGTGATTTTTTCCTAGTTATGGATATTACTAAATAATATAGCCAGTATATACTAACTATGCCCCAGGCTCACAGCGCTTCACATCGCCCCATTCTGTGCTATTTGAAGGTCAGTGTGGACCACCCATCCAGTACCTTTGACCTCTCAACTCTTCAGTCTTCCCTATGAACTCTGTCTCACTCCAGCCATCTACTGCCATAGTCACGCCTGGAATTCCCTCAGAAATCCCTGATTCGGGTAGCATACGTGTACCTGATCAGTGTGGCCCTGCCTGCCCCCACGGGTTCAGCCCTTTTTCTTTCTTCTCAGCCAGAATAGCCCAAGTAATGACGCTTGCTTTCCCCAAGACTGAAAAGCCCAGGCTTACACTGTCACTGACCTCAGCCTCCCCTGGACTGAGGTTCAGACCAGCAGGGCCTCTGTAACACCCACTGGAGAAGGAACCTCAGTAGCTCCAGCCCTTGAGGCTGACCTGACTGAACCCACAGAAGTTCTGGCTTCCCTCACTGCTGCCTGTAGGTGCCCAAAACATAGCCCCAAAATACGGTGGGAATAATGCCCTGTGGAGCAGGCTCTGACCACTGACAGCCAGAAGCCAGGAAGAAAACAACAAATAAATTGTTCACCCTGCTTGCCCACCCAGGAGCTGGGCAAAGATGTGATGGTTCTGTACTTCTGGCTGCTCCAACATGACTCAGCAACCAGCTTTGTTTTCTAGAGAAGCTATAGAAAGCTTGGTAATGCACCTTGAATCTGCTTTTTCTCCTTCTCTCCCTCATTTTTATTTTTCCACTCACTACCGCTTCCCTAGGATAATACACCAAATAAAGCAGTGAGCTTTGCCTCAGGCTCAGTTTTCTGGAGAATCCAGACTAAGACATCATATTCTATCACCATAATCTTTATTCCTCAGACTTAATCGTTTAATTACTTTCTCTTGTGTTCCTGGCCCTGTAGTGACCTCTAGTTCCCTCTGTTTACTTCCTCCGTGTCTGTGCTTCTCACACACTTTAGAACGCAGTGCGTTCGTTCATGAGCTTGGCAGCTCCCTCATGTTCTGCAACAGCCAGGTGAAGTCTCCATCCTGGAGGAATCCGACTTCTCTTTCTTGTACTTAGATAATGAGTATTAGTGGAACAAGGTAGACAGAGGTCCTGTTCTCATAAATGAAAATTCTGGGTCAATGGTGGGAGATTAGACTGGCAAAGCCATTCTACAGAACCATATGGCAGGATTTACCTGGAATGCGAACTTCTTTGGATATGTGATGATTGCAATGTAATTAATTAAGACGAGATCATGAGGATGGTCATTATCTGATATAATTGGTATCTTTGTAACAAAGGAAAATTTGGACACAGAGAGAGACAGGCATAGAACAAGGATAATATGAAGGTGACCACCTGTAAGCCAAGGAGTTCTGGAACGGATTCTTTCCTCATAGCCCTCGGAAGGAACAGATTTTGGACGTGTAGGATCCAGAACTGTGAGATAATACAAGCTGTTAAATCACCTAGTTTGGGGCACTTTGTCCAGCAGCCCTCGCCAAGTATCCCATAATAACAATAACAGGTGCTGAGTGCTGAGACTGCATGTGAGCACTGCAGGCAATTCAAGTGGATTAAAACCCTTTGAAATACTACTATTATAACTACTTTTTAAATAAGGAAACTGAGGCACTGAGAGATTAAGTACAACTTGTCAATAAGGGATTACCTCAGTGTCCTCACACCAAATCTAGAAACCTGCCTGTGCCAGTGTGGATCCTTTTCTCCCCCACGTCCCCTTGGGGTGAACGTATCCACCATCCTATCCAACGTTAGTGCTTCTTCCTATGCCTTGTAAGGAATCCTTGGTTTCCTTAAGTTTTTCTCACCTTAAGCCAAGACTTCTTACATTATATCTTATACTCCCTACATTTGTTGACCACTACACTCGTCTTTATTTCCTTTGTCACTCTTTTGACCATCAGTGTATCAGTTTCTGAATGCTGCTGTAACATAAATTTAGTGATTTAAAACAACACAAATTTATTTTCTTACAGTTCTTGAGATCAGAGCTCTGAAATGAATCTCAAAGAGCTAAAAATCAAGGTGCCATCAGGGCTATCTTCCTTCCGGAGGCTCTAGGGAAGAATCTGTTATCTCACCTTTTCCAACTTGTAGATGCTTGACCATATCCCTTGGCTTGTAATCCCTTCCACCATCGTCAAAGCCAAGAACAACCTCTTCCTTGACTCTCCTGCCTCCCTTTACACCTCTAAGGACTCCTATGATTACATTTGACCCCCCCGCCCCCGAGAATCCAGGATGATCTCCCCTTTTCAACACCCTTAATTACATCCATAAAGTCCTCTTTGTCATGAAAGGTAGCATCTTCACTGGTTCTAGGAATTAAGACATGGACATATTGGTGGGGGTGGCAATTACGCTCATTTATCTGTCTTCTTGCCACTCTACCAGAAATAGCTTTCCTAACGCACCAATGACCTGTGTATTTCTAGTGTCGTTAGAAACAGGTGTCTTACTTGACCTCTCAGCAGCAGTGAATGCAATTACCTCACTTGTCATGGGAGTGGCTTCAGTGACCACATACTCCCCCAAATTTCTCTTCTTCTTCATTGGCTGCTGCTTCTCAAGCTTCCTTGCCAGTGTCTCTACCTCTAGCCATAACTATCGAAAAGTCCTTACAGTGTTGTGCAAGGTTGTCCTTCCTTTCTATGGGTGACCATACTCTTAAAGCAGGACCCCTTAGTTCTGTGATAAAGAAAGAAAAAGCTTCTAGCCTCCCCTTTCAATCACCTTCTACAAGAGCCCTAAATCTACATGTCCAGTTCTAACATCTCTTCTGTGACTGAAAATAGATTTATTTGGCTGCCTTTTCGATATTCCCACTCAAGTTCTAAGATGCAGGACACTCAACATCAACGTGTCCAAAATTAAATGACCATCTTTTCCCAAAAACTAATCCCTCCTCCAGTGTCTTTTGTACAAGTCAGTCATCACCCAAGCAGACTTCTTGGTTTGAAGTTCAGGGAAGTAGATGTTGTATCCTTCTCTCCCTTACCCTCTGCAGAGAACCCATCACAAAGTCCTGGAAATTCTGCCCCACACGTATGTCTAACATTCCTCTGAGTCTCCCTGGCTGCAGTATCAGCAGCACCTCTTGCTGGGCTTGGTAGGAAATTCTCCACCCGCTCCCTGCAGTACCTCCTGTGCCCACTCTGTCAAAGTCGTCTTTTTAGACCCCAAAGCAGTCTCTGTCACTCCCCTGCTCCAAGTCCATCCTCTACAGACACATAGCCATAGTGTTTAGGGCCATAGGTTATCAAGGACCTGTAGAAATGTGTGGACCCTAAGAGAGAAAAAAAGATCATTGCTGCCATAGTACAAAAAAAAAAAAAATACAAAATTGAAATTTGTAATTAAATAGGTACAACACAGTATAATGCCAATTTAATGCAAATGTGTGTGTATTTACCCAATTTTAGAACCTGGTGGAACCTTTATATCACAGCATTTATCAGGCAGTTTTATAATCATGTTCATGTACCTTTTTTGAATTAAACCGTAAACTGCATAGCTGAAACAACCTCTCCTTCATTCTAATCAGTTCATGAAGATCAGTGAATAAAACAATGGTGTTAAAAGCTTACTCAAGTGTTCTGCTTGATTAGGTCTAGCAAACCTACCCCCAAAGTCCAAGGAAGCTGAGAGGCCAAAGAAAGAGGCTGACATGTCCAGTTTCTCAGAAACAAACATTTAATAGGGACTTAGGGACAGAGGCCATGTCTCAAGTAGTGGTGAGAGGAGACAAGATGGTGGGTCCCTGCACCCTTACCCCCTGGAGCCAGGACTTACATACCACAGGGAAGGGGTGTGTAGGACGATTGAAATTTACCCATCAGAAAAAGGAAAGAATGCTATGTGAATCTGCCTAAGGGCAGCATTTATAGTAACAGTAGATGAAGTAGCAATCTTACTTGAGGCATGCCCAGAACAGAGGTTAATCAGAAGTCAGCATGGAGTTTAGCATCTAAGATGGAGTTGCTTTAGTTTCCACATCTAGTATAACTTCCAGCGGAATGCAAAATAGCTCTGGAATGACAGGAATTAATTCCATTCCATAGCACAACCTCGTGTACAATAACCAGAGATGGGTTAGCCATTTTGGCACACTCAGAAACCATGTGTCTCAAGAAATACAGATACTACATAGCAACAGCTCTATAAATGGCAGCACTAGCTATAAATTTTAAAAAAGCATTCATGCCTATCTAGCAATAACTGTGGTACCATACATTGTTTTGTTAATAGTGGCCAGTTTTTGACCATTGGTTTGTTCTACTTGTTGTTTATCTTGTTGTTTAATAATTTATATTAGGAGCACTGACAGCTTTACCTCCAACGTAATAGAAGATAAGTGAAAATAATTTGAGTGCTATTATTTTTTTTTCCACTTGTCTCTTTTAAATTTGAGTATTGTGCCATGTAGATATGGGCTATTATTTGCCCATCCTGACACTTAAACAGCAGAAACAGGCCTTAAACTATGTTCCATTTGTTTTTTCACATAACCACTCAAGAGGAATTAAATCCATAAGGACCTCACTGGCCGTATAAAATCTCATTTCCCAAACCCTGACTATCTGTAACTGATTCTTTCTCTCAGAAAGTCCTCCAGATACCAAAGGTTTCATTTAATCAGTTAGCAATAATATTTTCTTGAAATAAAGATAATTGAGAATCCTGTTTACTTTCGATCCTTCATGGGGTCAAATTGTTTTTCAGGTTTTGTTTGGTCCATGTAAACCACGTGCCACTAAGTGAGCTCATGTGACACCGTGACGCCACGCAGAACCATCTGCTCACAGACAGCAAATAACACATCATCTCGGAGCATATATCTAGCCAGCACGTTGCACAAAGCAGTTACTAAAACACAACTACATAGTCTTCTGTCTCAGCACATTGTCATTTTTCGATCTTACTGATGGGGTAATTATCATTTACCCTAAGCTACATGACACTCTCCTTTCTTCTGTTTTCTTAGTTAGTGATTTCTCAATTTACACATCTAGTTGCCCTTTAGAGACCCAATTGGGGGTAAACTAACAATTAGTGGTCTATTGTGATCCATTTAAACTAGGCTAGTACCTTAACAAAATGTATACAAAGTATAGTAGGAATTTTATGCATAGTTTTTCCTAGTCTCTAGCTATTTATCCAGGCCAGCCATAGGACACACAACAGTTTCTAGGGTGGGTATTTATAAACAAACCTTCATGGGATGCACCTAACATACAATGGATAGTCAATAAACATTCTTGAGTGGACATATGAATATTGCTAGGCTGCTTTGCTATAACACCAGAGGTCAACACCATTTTCTTGGCAATTTAATAAAAGTGAAAGTGTTTGTGGATCAATTTTTTAATTATAGATTTTTAATAGAAATTCTGAAATTGTGATTAAGAGTTATTTCCTTTTCCCCCATTACCAAATGGCTTCCTTATTGAGAGAACATTTCAGAAACTGTATAATTAGCACACCCCTCCAGTAGCTGATTATAATGACTTGGCCTTGGACAGATTTTGTGTAAGAGTTGAGGTCCCATGTGCTGGGAAAAGAACACCTTGATGGCTTTGCAGTAGGGAGAATGGATGCCAGATTTTGTCATCAGGCCAGAGATTAAATATCCAGTTCTAGATGCAAATTCCTGGGAAAGTGATAGAGCTGCTGTCACGGAGTGAGTAAGTTCAGAGGAATAAAGAGAGAAAGAGGGTGTCATAAACTACGTAAGTCTTGTAAGTGACCCACCTTCTGCCTCTACACCCAACCTACTTACCAGTAAGAAAGAAACCTCTCTAGGTAATACTTGCTGACAGGACAGTGAGTTTTTGGAGCTTTTCATGAGTCTATATTTATCTAATTTAGTAGTTGTGACATTTTGGTCTCAGAAGACATTTACGGTCTTAAAATTATTGAGGACTTCAACATACTTTTGTTTATGTGGGTTATATCTATCAATATTTATCATATTCAAAATTAAAACTGAGAAATCTTTATAAATATTTATTCATTTTAAAATAACTATTATAAAACCATTACATATTAGTATGCATGGCATCATTTTTTGAAAAATAACTGTTTCCTAAAAAATTAGTGAAGAGAATCATTGTTTTATGTTTTGCAAATGTCTTTAGTATTTGGCTTACCAGAAGATAGCTGGATTTCCACATTGATATTGCGTTCAACCTGTTGGTATATCACATGTTGTCTGGGAAAATCCACTGAATAAGAACAAATAAGGCAAGTAAGGTGTCAGTATTGTTATGACAATCATTCTGAACTGTGACCCCCAAAAATAGTTCTGGGGACTCCTCTAGGTCCACAGACCACACTTTGAGAATCACTGCTGTTATTTATGAGGACTGTACTACTTCATATATCCTGGATAGTCCCAAAGGCAATTACCATTGTGGCTGTCTCTGAGATTCAGCCAATGGTCCAATTAGCTTCCACAAACTCAAAGTGGAAAAAAATGGTAGAGGAATTACTCAGCTGTGGTATTATGCTTCTTCAATTCTCAAAAGTAAGTGAGTAAATGAATGAATGAATTAATAAACTAATAAAATTGTTCTCAATTTTAATATTTTCATTTCCTTGGTCTTAAAATTAGATCAGCTGCATTCAGTCTGCGTTGTTAATAGAGATTAGCCAAAGCTTTGGGCCTTTGTATAATCTTTTATCACTTGCTCCCATCCCTTGTAGTATACAAAGAAAAAAAATATCACAAAATACCACATGTAGCCTTATAGTCTGCTATAATCATTCATTCAAGTATTCATCCCTTGACTAAACCATTCATTCAACCAGCAGACTTTTATTCACCTCTGGGGAGTAGAAATTTAATAGGGCAAGTCCTATCTTCTAGAACGTCACAGTCAAACAGAAATGCAATCATTCCATAGTCCATACATGCATTTATTCAGCATATACTAATCCATCCAACAAATATTTGTTAGGCACCCATTATGGGCTGGTACTAAAGCAAATGTAAAAGAGAAACTTGTCTTTGAAACTTAACCTAGTAGGTCGACAAACCTAAAAAGTTATTAAAAATAAGACATACTAAGTCACATTAAAAGTAAGTGCAAGGTGTTATGGGAAGTTATAGGAGAGAGCAGCTATTTGACTAGAGGGGCTAAAAAAAGATTTCTGGCTTGGCAAGAGGCCAAGGAACAGTTAGAAGCATTGATTCTGGGGACAAAAAGACCTAGGTTCTAATGTTTTCTTTACCCCTTTCCACCCTCTCTAAGCCTGAATTACAGGACTGTCAATGCAAATGTGATCGTGACTGTGTAGCACCCACAGTCTTGGCTATCCAGTACAGAAGTGATGGCATTCCTCAGGTGAGAATGAATAGGGCATACATTCCGGGTGATGAAAACCACACTTGTGAAAGCCAAGAGACTTCAAAAATTACAGCATCTGTAGGAAACAAATAAACTTGGAAAAGTCCTTATAATAAAACATCACAATGTCCTTATTGAGGTAAGGTTAGAATTTCATCACTTTTGTTTAAATTTCACTCTCTGCAACAGCTACAGAGAAGAAAAGAAAGGCACAAAGCCTTTGATAGATAGGATAAATCATAGTGCTGGAAAAAAGAGATAGAGGGTGTATTTCTGAGTTTACCATTAAGTAACACTTCACAGTTTTTATTGAAAAGCGGATCTGGATGGAAATAGGTTTTCTAGTGAGCTAAAGGCACAGAAATGATCCAGAGACACCTGAGCTCTCCTTGTAATTTCTCCCCTTGGATGAAGTTATGGTTTTGCCAATGTTCAATTTGGATCAAGAAACAGAAGACAGTTGAGCATCACAGCGGGCGCCTGTAGTCACAGCTACTCAAGAGACTGAGGCAAGAGGATCGCTTGAGCCCAAGAGTTTGAGGTCCCTGTGAGTTATGATGCCACAGCACTCTACCCAGGGCAAAAGAGTGAAACTCTGTCTAAAAAAATAAAATAAAATAAAATAACAAGACAAGAAAAGAAACAGAAGAGTCTATCTGTGGGCATTCTCTTTAACATAAGGCTGTCGATTGTAAATTCTCCAGGGGTGGTACTGTAAACTTTGCATAAAAGTTTAGTGGTGATGCTTTTTCCAAATCTGAAGCACCCTTGCCAGTCCTTCTGGAGCAGCTGCCCCCACAAGAAAGGCTGGAGCCTGAGAGAAGATAGGCTCTGTGGCCCTTTTGCCTCCCATGAAATATGGTATCCATATTAGTTTCTGAGGGCTGCCATAACAAAGAACCACCAACTGGTTTCTTAAAAATAACCAAAATATATTGTCCCAAAGTTCTGGAAGCTAGAAGTCCAAAGTCAAGATGTTAGAAGTTCTGTGCTCCCACTAACACCCATGGGGAAGAATCCCTCCTTGCCTTCTTCTAACTCTTGGTGGTGGCCATTCATGCCAGGTGTTCCTTGGCTTTTAGCTATAGCATTTCAGTCTCTGCTTGTGTCATCCTATAGTATTCTCCTTGTCTAATTAGATCCAAATATCCCATTTTCATAAGGACACCAGCCATATTAGATCAGGGCCCTCCCCCAATGAACCCATCTTAACTGGATTCCATCTGCAAAGACCATTTACAAATAAGGTCACATTCACAATCACCAAGGATTAGGAACTCAACATAATCTTTTGGGGAAATATGATTCAACTCATAACAGTTAAATAACTTTGGAACTGACTCTAACAGTACATGTCGTGGTGATGAGAGTGGGACAGTTGGGCTCTTTCCACATGTCCAAAGTCTACTTTAAATAATATAGGATCATAAAGCAAATACCTCAGAGTACCTCAGAATCACAATATGTAAAGTCAATTGAGGTATCATTTATGAAGTGAAGAGTAACTTGATGTGACTAGAAAATAGATTTGGAACAAATTTTGAACAAAACCAAGATGTTTACACAGGACCATGAAGTCATTGAGGAGCTAGTGATGTATTTCAGTACCCAAATTATGCAATCAAACTGTGTTATAGAAAAATTGCTCTGGTAATAGTGTGAACAACAAGTTGTCCAGGGAAAAGATTAAAGGCTGAAAGAGCAATTTGGGAAACCATAGCAAGAGCCTGGAGAAAGGAACTAGCTTGGGAAGTTAGTGCAACTTGAAGATAGATGCACATATGGCAGAAGGCAGGTATGCTGGGTCAGTGACCCTGAAGAGGAGAGGAGGGGAATGATTAGAGAACATTCAGAGTGACCTATTGGATGCAACCAGTAAAGACAGAGGGATTGATACTGACTCTGCATTGATAAGCTTGGTTGAGTGGGCAGGATATGTCATCATGAATTAGGACAGAAAGCACAGGAGAAAATGAAGATTTTCCAAAGGATGGAGAGAATAACAATGTATAAGATGTTAAACAGGAATCACAAAGGCATGAATTTTATTAAAAAACATTTCTGAAGAACTGCCTTTGCCTGGGAGGTTATACAAGGACACCCAATTGCACTATTCTCTACTCAAAAGGCCTGCAGTCACCCCATGCTCATAATGTCCCAAAGAACTAATTTCCCCGTTTATTCTCAACTTGCTCTGCTCTCCCACAAGCAGCCCTGTATTTTCTACCCTGATGGGTAGCACCACCACTGACCTGTCTCCTAAGCCATAAACCTGAAAGCCTCCTCAATATCTCATCATCAGGCCTTGCCTAGTCTGTCTTCTGTCGTCAGTCCACCTGGTCTTTCCATTCCCATGACTCTGCTTTACTTAAGGTCCTAGTGCGCTCTCCTCTGCTCTATTGCCACAGCAGCTAAGTCAATCTGCCAGTGCACCCGACCTCACTGCAACATTTCAGTCAAAGTGCTCTTTGCCCCTGCCCCACTGCCTGCCAGATGAAGTCCAGATTCCAGAAGCTGGCCTTCAAGCCCAGAAGCTTTTGCTCCTGCTTATCTCCGTGTTTCATCTCCTATGAAACTGCCACTTGCTCAGCACATTCAGCACATTTATAGGTTTTGAAACTTGCTTTTCCTTTGTATGATTTTTCCTTGCCCTGGGGTGGCCCTCCCTCCCTATTCCTCTGGAACCACCTCCCTTTCATGCTCTCCTCGACACTGCTGTGCACCATCAACCTCCTCATTTTCTTTCCTCTTTCTGTGACATGCCACTGTGTGTCATTTTTATTGCAACTGATTCCCCAAGTCACCTCCAAACTCCTTGAAGGCAGGGACTGTCTAAATTCCATTCCACAATCAAACTGAGCAACTATTTTATTTATGCACTGTGTTTTTTCCCAAATATAAAACGAATGGGTTACTTGTCTCAGGCGTCTATAGCCTGTGGACCAAAGTCTTGGATAATTCAAGTACTGAAAAGGAAGAATCTGACAAAGGGCTGATAACCAGAATCTACAAATAACTCAAATTAATCAACAAGAAATGAGCAAACAACCCCATTTCTAAGCAGGCAAAAAACTTGAACAGAAACTTCTCTGAAGGTAACAAATAGCAAAAAAAAAAAAAAAAAAAAAAACCATGAAAAAATGCACATTGTCTCTAAGCATCAGAGAAAAGCAAAAAAAAACCACCCAGAGATATAACCTAACCCCAGTAAGATTAGCCCACATCACAAAGTTCCACATCTGCAGATGCTGGCATGGATGTGGAGAGAAGGGAATGCTTTTGCAGTGTTGGTGGGATTGCAAACTAATACAACCTCTTTGGAAGGAAATATGGAGAATTCTCAAGGACTAAAGGTCAACCTTCCATTTGATCCCTCAATCCCATTACTTGGTATCTACTCAGAAGAACAAAATCATTTTACCATAAAGACATTTGCCTCAGAATGTTTATTGCAGGTCAATTCATAATTACCAAGATGTGGAAACAACCCAAGTGCCCATGAACCCATGAATGGATTATTCAGCCATATGAAAAAATGGAGACTTCGCATCTTCTGTGTTTACTTGGATGGAGTTGAAACATATTCTTTTTAGTAAAGTAGCTCAAGAATGGTGGGAAAAAAGTGTCCAATGTTCTCAATAGTAATATGAAACCAATGTGTAAACAACTACATGCCCACAAGAAAGAAAAAGCACAGTATAGTCTAGCAAGGGGGAGAGAAAGGGAGATATCCCACCTTTATAAACTATACCGCACCTAATGTGCACAGTGTGAGGGTGGTCAGCACACCCCCTGGGTGAAGGGCTCAACTACAACTTGAACTTTATCTTAGAATTAAAAACTATGTAATCTAAACATTTGTATGATGATCATTCATCTAAAATTTAAAAAACAAAGAAAAGGAACTTACCCTAATAGGAGAGTCAAGGAAAATGAAACTATGAAAATAAAAAATAAGTTGGTATAGTGAAAACAATGATTTATAGGTACAGTCAGAAATTTAATAATGTAGTCGGTTGAAAGCCACTGCAGGACACACAAACATACAGATTACAGTATTATCTTTAAAGCAAATCATACAGATTAAAACAGAATAAAGTGGGAGTAAATTTCCAAATACAAAATTATAATTTTTTAGTTCTTTCAAAGACGTCAGCAGACCAATATGGTGCCCTTGAATTTTTATTTGTACCAAACAATGTAACTCTCAGCTCTGATTTTCTCCAATCCAAATGGAAGTGTGATCTAAAAAATAAATATTTAAAAAATTTAAAAAATACTAGACTACATAAGCCATTCAGTTTTGGGTCAAAATTTACCTCCAGAAACACTGACCTGGCTTTTCACGGAGAGAAAATGTTTCTGCACTGCCACCCACACATGTGATCCAGCCACAGCCTTTTCCCACCTGCCTTACCACAGTGGCATCTCCTTGAACTTCCTGACTCTTCTCTTGCTTGTTAACATCCTATCATATCTCCTCCTTTGTTCTGAGGTTAAGGTCCAGCCCCCAGCTGAGCTGGCAGATCCCTGCAAAATCTGCCCCAGACTGTCGCCCCGTCTGAGATGCAGCCGACTTTTACTTTAAAACACTGCACAGGTTTTCCCTTTTGGAACTTTATAAGAGGCTTCAAACGGACTCAGAATATGCTCAGGGTTTCTCCGAAAAAGTATCTTGTGAAATTTCAAAAGTAAAAGCACAAACACAGTCATGATGGGAAAATTTTGAATCTTGCAAAACCTGCATGTAAGTCTGTGGTTTAGTACAATTTTAATTTTGAATTGCCTGCATGTTTCCAGGGGCAAGGGAGAGCAATAGCCTTTTCGGAATGTTAAGGGTTCCTTGGGCCTCACTTCAACCTTGCTTCTGGCTCAGCCCTTCCCACAGTGCAAGAGAAGCCTTCCCTGGCCTCTGCGTCATGCCAGCTCATTAAAATCCCGCATCTGTCCTCTGTTCCTCCATTCCATGGTCCTGATCTGAGCCATCATCATCCTTTACTTCCATCTCCTGCAGCAACGTTAAAATTGGCCTCCCTACTTCTATGCTCCACACTGCAGGGAGAGGGAGGGGCGGGGGGGGGGGAGGCTGGCTGGAGGGAGGGTGATTGGTGGGACCACACCTATGGTCCATCTTCCAAGGGTACATGTGAATCTTTCTAAATGTAGAATAGAATGTCTTAACACAATAACTAAGAAACTGGTTAACTACCAGTTTGGTGAAAATGTTTCAAATTGTGTATAAAACCAGCACACTGTACCCCACGACTGCATTAATGTACACAGCTATGATTTAACAACAACAACAAAAGAGTAGAATATAAATGTCTTGACATAAAAATTAAGTAAATGAGGTGAAAGCTATGTTAACTAGTTTCATGTAAGCACTCCAAATTGTACATAGAATCAACATAATGTACCTAATAAATGCATAAATGGACAGTTATGATTTAATAAAAATAAACAAAGAAACAAATAAATAAATAAAAAAATCCTTCAGTGTCTTCCCGCTTTAAGAAAATAAAATCCCAACATGATCTGGCTCTGCCCACCTGGGGCTCAGGAGCCCAGAACTGCACTAATCACGGGTTTCTTTCAAGATTGCTGTTGTCTGATCCCAAGATTCTTTACCCCTCAGGGGTTTGCACTTCCTGGAAATTGTCTGCCTCTTCGACTTGAGGTCTCAGCTCAGATATCACTTTCTCTGAAAAGCCTAATCAGGTCACAGCCTCAGAAGACAGCCCCACTTTGTCCTTTTCTTTGTTGATTTGTTTTCTTGTAACTCTTACCATAAGTTATAACAGTGATAAGTCTTTGTTTATTTTTAATCAGTGAATTGGGTTTTTGGTCTGACCCTGATACTAGAATAAAGAGAGAGATGTGTGTGACTCATTCACTCGGGCATTCCCAGTGCTTAGAACGTTAAATAGCTTACGATAAACCATTCTATACATGCTTAGTAAATGAATGATCTCTGATTGCATACTTTGTTAGAGTCATCAAAATATTTACAGTTTTAATTATATTTGTGTGTGTGTGCTTACTGACTTAATGTTTTATTTTTTGCTAAAGTTCTATGAGAGCAAGGACCAAGTCCGTTTTGTTCACTGCTACGTTTCTGAAACCTTTTAAGTAACAAGCCCCTTGATACACAGCTATACAGGGTGTCCCGAAAGTCGCCTCCTAAAGTTGCCATCCATAGGGAAAATAACTTTAGGGGCAACCTTTGGCAACCTTATTTTATTTAATAAGTGAATCAATAAATTATTAATCAATAGAAGATACTTTAAAAGGTAATACTGAAGGTTCTGGACAGTCCATTGCATTAGAGTCAGGCAGGTGAACTCTGCTTTCCACAATCTAAACTTGGGAAAGGCAGGTTATAGCAAGTTCTGATTAACCATGATACCTTCAATTATTTAACTCTGTCCATGAAAATTAATATCAAATAATCAGGCAGTCAGCAATCCATTGGTTTATGTCAGTGTCTGCTTGAAGGCTATTATTTGTTTATGGGTATAGAATACCCTCAAAACCACCTGGTATGTTCAACAACTTATGTGAATATTGGCCTCCGTATAATTTTTCCTTAAAAGAGGAAGTCTCGCGCTATGCTGTCCAGGCTTACCTTGAACTCTCTCCCCAGCCTCCTGCATAGCTGGGACTATAGTCACGTGCCCCTGGGCCGGGCTTGTAGACTTTTAGTGCCGTAATGTCAAACTGATTCTGGTGGATGACAAAAACAGCCGCAACACTCTGTATCTCCCCCCACCGAGAGTGGCAGTCTGTTTTCCCACCTGCCCCTGTGCTGGTGCTGGGACTTGTTTTTATCAATGGACTATGGCAAAGGCCTTACAGCTGCTGCTCTGGCTGTCTCAGAAATCTGCAAATGGCATATGAATGAGCTTGGCAAGAGTGCCGGAGGGTGAGCCACCGTGTGGAGAGAGGCCCCAGTCCTTTCAGATTTTCCCACTCAAGCCCTATAACCCCAGGCTGGCCAACCCCGCCAAGCCCCCAGCTGTCTGCAGACACACCAGGGAGCCCAACTCTGATCATTGGTAGTGGAAATCAAGATAGCAGCAGCTTCGGGGGGTTTGAGGGCTGGGACAGAGGACCTGTTCCACTTCTCTCTCCTTGCCTTATCCATGTAGACAGCTGGCTTCAGGTTCAAATGGGGTTTTCTCCTTTGTCTTCACATCATCTTCCTCTGTACAATTCTTTGTCTAAATTTCCTCTTCTCATAAGGATACCAGTCACAACGTGCAAGGCCCCACCCTAATGACTTTATTTTAACTTAATTGCCCTTATAGAGACCCTACCTCCAAATACCATAACAGTCTGAGGACCTAGGGGTGAGGACTTCAGCACACGTATTTGCATTCGTTTGTGGGAAGGGGAACAATTTAGCCCATAACACCAGCCGAGACCAGAGAAGCAGCAAAGACAAGGGGATCTGTCCAGCTGGGCCTAATCCACATTGCTGACCTATAGAACCCAGAGCCAAATACATGGCTGCTGTTTTAAGTTACTAGGATTTAAGGTACTTTGTTACACAGCAAAGGGTTACCGACAGAGCTGCACTTAATTGGATTTCAATATGTTCACTATTTGGTGTTAGGACTGTTGACTTCCTGCGTATTACTAATTGAGTTGCAAGAGCTGGGTTGGTTACAGGGAAACTCGCTAAGATCGCTGAAAACATAGTTACCACAGCTATTTTACTTTTTCTTTCAGGTTGACCTTTAGGATACTGACTAGCAGTAAATACACTATCACCTTGAATGTAAGAGTTACTTACATCCAGTCACTATGTCTGCCACAAATATGTTCTTCAAAGTGTCTTCTGGTCCAAGTTTAACATGACCTATTTTCTTTAAAAAAAAAAAAAAAAAAATCAAATCAAGCATACTTCACAGTACCTTCACGTTCATAGAGACCAGGGCTTATTTATTTGTATGTGTGACGCTATTTCTCTAAATACCAATATTTTCACCAGAATAAACTTAGTCCTGTGATGTTAAATTTCATGCATGTCAGAAATGTTTCCTCAACTGAGTAAATATTGAGACTAGCCATCCTGCTTTTTGTCAGAAACTGTTAAATGTGTTCGGCCATCAAATTTGACTCAGTATTGCAAAGGGTATTCAAATCATTTTGGCATTATCTCAAAGCTCTTACAAATCTCCCAGTCAGCTGTTGCTTTGATGGGCAATTTCTTCACCTGGCAGGAAGTTTTCCTAGTTAATTCACTTTTACTTTGATTTCCGTATTTTTCTCTTTCCATTTTTCTTACATATTTAATCACAGTTAGACTTGTGACCAAGAAATCCTTTACAAAGTCCTACGTGGTTAAGTAGCCTTATTGTTCTCCTGATACTGCTAATTTATAATTCTAATTCTAACCTACCTCACCTATTACCCATCTTATTACCCAACTTTATGAAGAATTTAGCAACTGTGAAAAATGCTGAGAATTAAGATTTTTTTTATCTTTTAAAGGAACATTACCCACATCTTAAATTATAATGGACATACACCTAAGTCACTGTTAGATACATTTTTCTTTTGAAAAGATTTCTGCAAAAGTTTTGTTTTATTGGGATGCTCCACCAAAAATCATGGTCCAGTCAACTCTGAAATGTGTCCCTGTGGCCATACCACCACCAGTAGCACAATTTCTTACTGTATTAAGGGCCTGTTTTGCTTCAAAGTGTCAACATTTCCATCTTTCTTTAGAGCTGCATAATATTCCAAGGTGTACATATATCACAATTTATTGATACATTCATGGGTTGATGGGCACTTGGGTTTCTTCCATGACCTAGCAAGATGTTTATATTCTACATTTAGAAATAGCTTTATCATTGTTTTCCCCAAGCCTGAATTACAAAACATATGCTCATTTTAAGACATATGGAACATAAATAAGAAAGTTAAAGCAATAACACATAAGTAGCACATCTGTATTATTTGTCATTCAAACTCAGATCTTTTTAGAATGAAAGAAATGTTAAAAATTACTTTAGAACAATGGGCTATCCCAGGAGAATCATGATAAGTGGTCACCCTACTCTACCTTCAATTTATGTAGACCCTTCTGGAACTTATTCTACGAACATAGCCACCATTGATTATCTATTTTTTAAAAAAATTAGATAACATTATTCATAGTTTTGTAAGTTTTTCTCTAATTATTACACAAAATGGATGTATTTATTGCTGTGCCAGTAAGTATAAGAGACACAATTATTTCAGTGGCTAAAGTGGCTTGTCCTAGGTAAGTGATACACAAATGTTAGTTATTAGGTATTGAAATTACATTCTCATGATCGTACCCCTTTGACTAATAACTCAGAATTAATTTTTATATTCGTATTAAGATATTACATTTTTGTTATTATAAAGATTACTATGATAAATATTTCTGCATCTACAAGTTTTTGTATGAATTTTTCCTTATAAAAAACTCCTAGGAGTTTTGGAATTTAAAATATGTAATTTTACATTTGGTGACACATTTGCATATTGTTTTGTTGTTTCCTTACTGGGACCAATGTGCACGCCCGTTAGGAATGCTGGAGAGTGTCCAATGTCCTTATATCCCTGATTAACAAGAAATCTTCTCAGACTTTTCAACCCTCGATTACTCCATAAATAGAATAACATTTTAGTTTGCTATCTTTGGATTCAGCTAATTAGCACCCACCCCTGGAGCTGGGGATAGCGTAGATAACTCAGCAGAACAGGACTTAGGGTAGAAAGGAGGAGTAGGGATTAGTAGCTGTAACAAGCCCAAAAGGCTACTTATGTACTTAGCACTTAAATTATTTCGTAGAAAATTATAAGTGCTTAAATATGAAAATCTATTTTAGTATGTGTTCTGCATTTGTTGTCAGTCTTAGAAGGATCTTCTCTGCCTCTAGAAAAACATTCACAGGATGGAGGGTTCAAGGAGAGGAGAGGAGGGAAGAGCATTAATGTGCTCTCACCTAATGGGCACAAAGTAAGGGCATAGGGCACACCTCCTGGGGGAGGGGCACAACTACAACTTGGACTCTAGCGAACAAACCCAAACAATGTAAATTAATCATCTGTACCCTCCAATTAATCTAAAAGAAAAAAGAAAATGAAAAATTCACTATTCTTTTGCACTAGTATTTCTGTTTTTTAATTTGTCAGAAATTTATTTTGGTATAAGGATTAAAGTAGAAATCTACTCTTATCTCATTCAAGTAACTAGCTATTTGTTCCAATACTGATTCTTCTACTATTTAAGATGTCCTGTTAAAATAGGTTTCAGAAAAAAAAAAATAGGTTTCAGCCTGTTTCTGGACCTTTATTTTATTCTCGTGATCTGCTAATCTATTCTGCTACTGCTCTCATGATGTATTAATTTTTGTAGTTTTAGAATAAATAAGCTTACGTTATTTTTTAAGATGAGGACTGGCTATCTTGCCCAGGGTGGTTTCAAACTCCTGGGCTCAAGCAATCCTCCTGCCTCAGCCTCCCTAGTAGCAAAGATTATAGGTAAGGACCACAATACCTGGCCCTTAGAATACATTTGAACATTTTGAAAAGGAAGTTCCCCTTTCTTCTTACATTTTGTTTTCTTGTGTTGTGTCTTTTATCTTTCTCTGATTAAATATTCTGGGGATGTTTTACATATTCTATAAAGAGTAATATGAAAAGAAAGTTAATGATTATAAGTTGTATTTATTGGTAAATTGGGAAAGAATTCACAACTTTAGAGAATATTAAATTTTTTAATAGTTTTTCTTCAATTACATACACACTTAGCAGCAATTTAAATTTAAAAAGTCTACACAAAGTTCTTAAATCTATTACTTTGTAATCCCAGTCTTGATGATTTGAAGGGAATCTTTTTATCAATAATTTTAAATTATTTTTCTTTGGAATATAAGGAGAATAATGATATCAACATACTTACATCTAGGCTTACTGCATTACTGACACCTCATTTTTAAATTACGTAGCATTCATTGAGGTACACTTACCTACAATGAAATTTATCAATTCCAAGTATATAATTAGATGAGCTTTGAAAAGTGTACCTAGTTATATAACACCTAAAACATTTCCTTGTATCTCTTAGTAGTCAATTCCTCCCTCCACTTTTTGAGCCCTCATAACCAATAATGTATTTTCTGTACTTTAGAGTTTTGCCTTTTCTAGAAATTCATATACATAAAAGTGATATTTTGTGTTTGGCTTTTTTTTCCTTTCAGCATATTATTATTTAACCTTTTAAATTTTATGATCATTCACATGCAGTTGTAGAAAATAGCCAAGGGAGATGCCATATACCCATTAATTCCCCACTTACTCCCCCATCTTACATAACTTTGGTACAATAGCACAACCAGGAAATTGACCTGGAAAATACCCATCAATCTTCATCAGCCTTTGCCAGGTTTTTTGTGGGTCTGTTTAGCTCTGTGCATTTTATCACGGGTATTATACTCCTATGAGCTTCACCACAATTGAGATACAGAATAGCTCCACCACAAAGATGCCACAAGTTGCCTTGTTCTAGCCACAGCTACCAGCTGGTGGCAACTCTCCTTCGACCCCTGACAACCACTGATCTCTTTCTCCATCTCTATAATGTTATCATTGCAAGACTGTCATGCAGTAAATTATATGAAACCTTTTGAGATTTCTTTTTAATTCAGCATAACTCCTTTGATATCCATCCAAACTGAGGCATGAATCAACAGCTCAGGAATGGGAGCAGCAGTTTGTTTAACTCTTCACCTATTGTAGGACGTTTGTGTTGTTTCCAGGTAAGGACACTTACAAATAAAGCTACATAGATTTGTCCATGCATGCAAGTTTTTATTTCTCTGAATACTTTTAACACTGAAAATATACCACATGTTTTAATCCATTCATCAGTTGATAGATCTCTTTATTCATTCCCATTTTGGCTTTACGTCATAAAACTTCTGTGCACTTTCTAAAACAATCATCTGTGTAGCTGTATGTTAATTTTTTTTTAATTCTCCGTGTTAAGAGTAGTATTGCTGGTGCATATTTTAATTCTTATAATTACTGTCAGAAGAAACTGCCACATTGTTTTCTAAGAGTGTCTTGCCATGTTTTGTCACCAGCAAAAAATGAGAGTCCTAATTAATCCAGATCTTCACCAAGACATAGCTTTATTCGTGTTGGTCATTTTATCCATGCTGGTGGGCTTGTGGTGGTTTTAATTTTTGCATAGTGCAAGTACATTGTTCTCACTTGTAAGAAGAAGCTAAATAATGTGTACACATGGACAGAGAATGTGGAATGACAGGCAGTGGAGATAGGGTATGGTTTGGAGGAGGAGTGGATGATGAGAAATCAGCATAGGCAATGGGCATCACCCTGGTGTCGAATACATTAAAAGCCATGTAACAAAATTACATGTGAACCACGTGAATGTAGGCGATTTTTTTTAAAACGTTGAAAGCTTAGATCATTTTTCTCATCTAACATAAGTGTTCAATGTTATAAATTTCACTCTAAATGCCATTTTAGCTGGATTTCACAAGTTTTTGTTTTATGAAACAGAAATTTTATACTATGCTTTTATTTTCAGAGATAATGTCTACTTTTGGTTTTGTTCTCTGTCCTTTTGAGGTCTTAGTTATGAATTCTTTGTTTTTGTTTGTTTGAGACAGAGTCTCAAGCTGTTGCCCTGGGTAGAGGGCTATGGCATCACAGCTCACAGCAACCTCCAACTCTTGGGCATAAGTGATTCCCTTGCCTCAGCCTCCCAAGTAGCTGGAACTACAGGCGCCTGCCACAGTGCTGGATATTTTTTGTTGTTGTTGTTGCAGTTGTCATTGTTGCCGTAGTTTGCCCAGGCCATGTTCGAACTCACCAGCCTCAATGTATGTGGCCAGCTCCCTACCCACTGAGCTATGTGTGCCACCCAGTTATGAATTCTTTGCCTGCACCAAATTTATAGATAAAATTTCATATTATATTTTCATTTTCTATTAGTTGGAAATATTTTTTAACATTTGTGTTTGTGTGTTAGAGTATATGTGTATGTACATTTCGTCCTGTGCGCTATTTTAAAGTGAGTTTTTTAAATTTTCAAATATTTGGAATTTTTGCAGATATTTATTTTTATTATTTGGTGATCAAAGTACATAGCATTTATTCTGCTGTTTGTAATTATTGAGATGAGTTTTATGGTTCAGAATATAGCCTGTCTTTGTGAGTGTTTTGCTGGTACTTGACTTGAAAAGACTACGTATTATGTTTTTCTGTGTCAAACAGAGTATTCAATAAATGTCAATTAGATCAAATTGGTTGATAGTTTTATTTATAACTTCTATTTTCTTTTAATTTTCTGTCCACTTGTTTTATCAGTTACGGAAAGAGACCTTAAAATTCCCCACAATAGTTTCGAATTTTTTAATTTCTCTTTTTGCTTTCTTAAATTTTGGCCCATGCACTTTAAAATTCTTTTATTAGATGCATACATTTTAGGATTGTTATGAGCTCTTAAATAAGTGGTTATTTTCCCATTATGAAATAATAACTTTTATGTCAGGTTATATTATTTTTTCCTGAAATCTACTCTGTCTGGCATTAATACAGCCTCTCTTTTATTTGTCAGTGTTAACATGGTATGTATACAGTAGAACCTCTATAGTAGACCATCTCCCTATACCGACCACATCCTGAGTTGGCCTAATTTTCATAGACTGGACATGCACCACATGTACATATCAACAGAGTAGGGCTACTTCCTTACATTGATGACCCTTGTATGTTGGCAAGTTTGTTATAGTCCCTTGAGTGGCCAACTTACAGAGGTTCTACTATATATAATTTTTGGCATGTGTCTACTTTTAACATATCTGTGTCTTTGCATGAGGTTTTGTGTAGCACATAATTTTATTTTGCTTTTTTTAATCTAATCCTGATAATCTCTGCCCTCAGCTGGAGTATTAAGGCCATTTCCATTTGATGTGGTTGAGTTAAAATCTATCATCTTGCCCCTTGTGTTCTATTTATCTCATCTGTTGTTGGCTGACTTGTTTTCACTTCATTATTTTTTAATCTCCACAAATGGACAATAAATTAATCTGAGTATAATAATTGGGTATCATTACTAACTTATGACTTTAATTTTCTTTTATTTCACTTCTAATTCTTTAATTTTCTTTGACAAATAATAATTGTACATATTCATGGGGTACATAGTGATGTTTTAATACAGATAATGTATAGTGATCAAGTCAGAGTAATTAGCATATCCATCATCTTGAACATTTATCATTCCTTTGTTCTGGGAACATTGAATATCCTCTTTCTAGCTACTTGAAACTACATAGTAAATTATTGTCATCCTACGGTAGTCTAGAACATCGGAACTCATTCCACTTATTTAGATATAGTTTTGGGTTCTTTAACAAATCTCTTCCTATTCCTAAGTATAATAATTTTTCTTCCTTATTACTAATTTATCATTTGCATTTTATTTTCTGGTGTTCTCCTAGTGTCTAATATGATAGTTAAATTTATGTGTCAACTTGACAGGATAATGAGGTGCCAAGATAGTTGGCCAGATATTATTCTGTGTGTATCTGTGAGGATATTCCTGTTACGATATTAACATTTAAATAAACAGAGTACAGTAAGTGGTCCCCCCTAATGTAGGTGGGCCCCATTCAACCATCTGAAGACCTGAATAAAATAAGTGGCTGAGTAAGCAGGAACTGTTCTTGCCTGACTTCTTGACATGGGTCATTAGTCTTGAGTCTCATACCTATTGGCTTTTGGACTAAAATTAATGCTATTACCTCTCCTATTTCTCAGGCTTTCAGATTTGGACTGGAACTACACATCAGCTCCCCTGAGGCTCCAGCCAGCAGACTATAGATTTGGGACTTCCTAGCCTCCATAATCAAGTGAGTTAATTGTTAATAATAAATGTCTCTCTCCCCCCTCTCCTTTCTCTCTGCCCCTTTCTCTCTCTCTCTCCAATATGTACTAATGGTTCTGTTTTTCTGTAGAAACCTCACTAATACATCTTATATTTTCAGTCTATAGCCAAGTAGTATTGTTGCTGGTAGACGTCCATGTCTTCATTCTAAAGTGATAATATCTAACATATGTGAAACAGTTACTATATGGAAGCCCCTGGTCTCCATGGTTTACATAGATGACTCACATAATCTTTTTTTTTTTTTTGAGATGGAGCCTCAAGCTATCCCCCTGGGTAGAGTGCCATGGCATCACAGCTCATAGCAACCTCCAAATCCTGGGCTCAAATGAGTCTCCTGCCTCCGCCTCCCAAGTAGCTGGGACCACAGGCGCCCGCCACAATGCCTGGCCATTTTTTGGTTTCAGCCATCATTGCTGTCTGGCGGGTCTGGGCTGGGGATTCGAACCCGCCACCTTAGGTGTGACTCATATAATCTTTATGGCAACCTTGTGAAATAATTAATTTTATTGTTCCCCAAAGAGGAAACTGATGTAAAAGGGTAAAGAAATTTTAAAGCCAGGTGGGATCAGTTCCTGCTTGCTCAGTCCCTTTATTTTATTTAGGTCTTCAGTTGGTTGAATGAGGTCCATCTACATTTGGGAGACAATTTACTTTATCTATTGAAATGTTAATATCATAACAGAAATACCCTCACAATGCACACAGAAAAAGAAAAAAGGTAAATTTTGATCTGAGACAATCTATTGATGTGTATTGTTACTGGCACCTCCCTTATTTTACTTCTTTTATCTCAAATCATCCATGACTAAGCTGAAACAGCTTAAATAAAGGCCAGGTTGAATTTATTTCCAGGCAGTTTAATTCCAGAGCCTGTGTTTTTAACTTGTAACTTACACTGTGCAAAGGAAACCCTGGTAATCCTTCATGAAGGATGATATTGAGCAAATGTAGATTGTTTCCCATTTAAGTTAAAAAACTACTTTTCGGCTCAGCGCCTATGGCTCAATCGGCTAAGGCGCCAGCCACGTACACCTAAGGTGGCGGGTTCAAATCCCCAGCCTGGGCCCGCCAAACAACAATGATGGCTGCAACCAAAAAAAATGGCCGGGCGTTGTGGTGGGCACCTGTAGTCCCAGCTACTTGGGAGGCGGAGGCAGGAGACTCGCTTGAGCCCAGGAGTTGGAGGTTGCTATGAGCTGTGATGCCATGGCACTCTACCCAGGGGGATAGCTTGAGGCTCCGTCTCAACAAAAACAAACAAACAAACAAAAAAAAAAAACCTGATGACAAGACTCCACTTGGAAAACAAGGAGTATCAACCTCAGAAAAAGTTAACTGTTCAAGTTCACAGAGAAGTAAAATAGCAAAGCCTAGACTCAAACTTGAGTTGGTTTGACTATACCACTCAGGTTCTTTACACTGTATGGTTGCTTCCCAAATTCGGAAAAGGCAGTGGTCCAAATCAGAGATGTCAAGCAAGGCAACCTGAAAGTTTGACTTGAAAGCAGAGTCTTGATTTAGCTAGATGGAAAAAGGTCGTTCTAGCTAGAAGCAAGCAATTAGCAGAGTTGGACAATGAATAAATAGCAAGGCTGAGAATAAAATAGAGCATGAGAAAAACAAATTAAGGCAATAGAAACTAAACAGGAAGTTATAAATAATCCACCCACAGGTTCAATGCCTGGCATACATTAGGGATTCAATAAGCATTAAATTAATCAAAAACTATAAAGGTGGTACATGTACAGAAATAAAAAGCATTTTAAAGCAACTAACTCAAGGATAGGCAATTGTTTGATATTAAGAATAAAATCAATCCCCTGATTCTTTCTTCTTCTGTATCCCTGTCCTCTCATCCGCTCAAATTTAATATACTGTAATGATTTAGAAATTCTTCTTTATAATCACCCTTAAACCACTGCCTTCAAACCATTTTCTTTAGGTTCTTACTGCCTCTCAAATAGATGACCTCAGTAACCTCCTCCTCAATGGCCTTACTAACCAACCTCTGTTATCTCCAACACACTATATACAGTATACTACAACCAGAGTATGCTTCCAAAGGCACTGCCTAGATGGCACTCCACCTATTTTTTATTTTCCTTAGTGTTCCACTGTACACTTGGACACCTACCATGTTGGGAGGCAGCTTAGAGAAGGTAGCATGACTTTCTGGTTCAAATCTTGTCTCTGCCACTTACCATGTGACATTGGACAAATTACAAATTACTTGACTTCTCTGAACATACTTCCTTATTTATATTAAAAAAATAAGAATAATACCTCTCTCTCAGAGAGTGATACTAAGAATATAATTTAAGTAATGAACTTTGCCAAGGGCTTAATATATATTAATACTTCCACAAACAGTAGCTATTATTCCTTCAACAGATCCAACAGCTTCTCACATCAAGATCTTTGCTGAGATTTATTTTTTTCTTCCACTACTACTGCCTACCAAAACCATACCCACCCATCCTCTGAACCTATTCCAAATTCTATCTCCTTCATAAAGCTTTTTCTGCTTCCCAGAACCAGCACATTATCTCTCTCTATTCACGGGAAAATGAAGCACAGATGCTAAGGAAATTGGATCTGGAGCTAGACATGAATATGAATCCTGGCTCTACTACACACAGTCAGTGAGTGACCTTAAGCAGTTAAAGTTCACTAATGATTCTGAGTCATTATTTTTTCATATGCAAATCTGCAGCAGAGGAAATTTCATAAGTAAAATGGGGACGGAGAAAGGGGGATAATAATAGATTAGTAGGTTTGTTGCAAGATTATGTGAAAAATAATCTCATACCATAGCTGGTACTCAATAAATGGCAGCTATTATTAGTAAGCCATTATTATAAATTCAATTATTAAGTTCTAAATTATGATTATGATATACTTCATCTTAAACACTTCACATGTAGAAGAAGCATGATTTAAAAAAAAAACAAGTCCTGGCTCAGTGCCTGTGGTTCAATCGGCTAAGGCGCCAGCGCGTACACCTAAGGTGGTGGTGGGTTCGAATCCCCAGCCCTGGCCCGCCAAACAACAATGATGGCTGCAACCAAACAATGGTCGGGCGTTGTAGCGGGCGCCTGTGGTCCCAGCTACTTGGGAGGCGGAGACAGGGGACTCACTTGAGCCCAGGAGTTGGAGGTTGCTATGAGCTGTGATGCCATGGCACTCTACCCAGGGGGACAGCTTGAGGCTCTGTCTCAAAAAAAAAAAA
>CAUYQV010134915.1:0-24704 GCA_963574575.1 Galagoides demidoff
TAAAATTGTAATACTCAAGTCAGGTTTGACCTCTGCAATTATAAGAGATACAATGTATGATATACAAGATAATATATGTTATCAGCATATACTCAGTATTACAATTTTAATATAGTTTTTTTTTTTTCCTAAAAATGTGGACATATGTTTTTGGCTCCCTCTGTGAGTGTGTGTGTGTATTCTTTGTTTGTCTATTGGGTTACTGTCTGTTTGTCCCAATAGGGGCTCGATGTGCTTGTTTTATCAATGCTGGATTCCCTATAACCAGAAGATTGCCCCACCAGTAGACACTCAATTCATATGTGCTAAATATGTCTTTCAACTAAATTCATTCTCCAAAGTTGTGATAAAGGAGATAAAAAAGAGGTATTTCAGGGCAATTCAAACCAAGAAGTTTCACCCAGTTATTTTTAACAATTGCCAAATCCACACCCTCACTAGTGGAATTTCTTCTGTTAGAGAGACACAGCCCAAGGTGAAGTTGAAATCAACATGCAGTAGAGACTAATTTGACAAGTTATCAAATAGGATTTGAATGACTTTCCCAGGTAGTGGCACAGATTATAAATTCTGAGTCACCAAGTAAAACTTTGATATATCCCACAATAAACAACCATTCTGGAACAAAAATTATCCCAGTCTATGGTCCTTATACGCGATGAGGCTTTTAACAGGAGACACAGGATTTACTCAGCAAATGTCCATAAAGGGAGATCAGATCACAGCACTGATTTGCTCCTACCATGTTCCTTGACTCTATTTACCAAGATTCTGACCTCTGATTTCTGCCACTGGTACTCAGCTTGTAGGCACAACGACAGACTCAGCTTTACCTCCCTGGCCAGGCCTTTACACATGCACCTTCTGGCTTCCTGGCTTCTCCATTCTAGTAACCAACTTCCCTGATCCAGTCCCCTCTGGGGTACTACCTTGAGGCCTGCAGCTCTTCAAGGGCAGTTTGAAATTCTGGTCCCACCCAGATAGACACAGGGTGAAATCTACCTGAACAAAGCTAAATACCCTGGAAATAAACAACTTACTAAAAAATATTGGTGATAGATTCTCAACTTGCTTAGTTTGCCCATAATCCTCAAGTTTACCCTCAACTTAAGAAAGTGGAAGAAAATCTAGTTAAAATGTTCATGCTGTGGTAAGATTGCATGTGAATACTAATTAATATTGATGACTGTATCTTCATTATAAGAATTAATAAGATTTTGGCTCAATACCCGTAGCTCAGTGGTTAGGACACCAGCAACATGAATCCAAGGCTGGTGGATTCGAATCTGGCCTGGGCCTGCTAAACAATGGCAACAATAACAAAAAAAATAGCTGAGTGTTGTGGTGGGTGCCTGTAGTCCCAGGTACTTGGGAGGCTAAGGCAAGAGAATCACTTAAGCCCAAGTTTCAGGTTGCTGTGAGCTGTGATGCCATGGCACTCGACTGAGGGCAACAAAATGAGACTCTGTCTCAAAAAAAAGAATTAAGAAGATTTCATAGGTAGTTCTGATTTTAGTTCAGTAATAGCTTATGTTGGAGTAGAGTGAGGAGTAGGGAGGGAGGTGTGACCTTCAAACCACATGTCCCATGTACATCTGGGGTGAGGACCCGCATCATTAGCATGTTATTATGGGAGGGCTGTGAGGTGTACCCAGGATACTATCTATCACACATGGTAAGACAGCATAATGTGTGCTGCTTTCCAGTTAACTGATTAACAGATAGTTTGTTGACTTGTTAAATATTTCTAAAGTAGTACATGATCATTGTAAAAGAAAACCCAAAATAGAAAAGTATGCAACAAAATATAAGCCAGGAGCAAAGGTTCACACCAATAATGCTAGCACTTTGAGAGGCCGAAAAGGGAAGGCTGTTTGAGTCCACAAGTTTGAGACCAGCCTAAGCAACTTAACAAGACTATCTTTATAAAATAATAGCAGCAATAAAATAAACTGTAAAAATTCCTCTCTCATTCCTAAGCGATTGAGAGCTGCAAATATCTTGAAATATACTCGTTCCAGACATTACTCTATCCATACACAAAAACATTTTATAAATCTAAACCCAGCTTTGCATGCTACACTCAAATTAACTGATTTCAACAATAATTCAGAATAATTTCTCTCTCATTTGAGCATGATGACTAAGGTTTGTTTCCCTCCACGTAAAACAAGCAAGGGACAATTGAAGCACAGTGGTGCAGCTGGGCTCAGTGGCTCATGCTTTACCCTACTTGGGAGGCTAAACTTGGAGGATCACTTTGAAGCTAGGTATTCAAGATCATCTGTGCAACATAGCAAGACTCTGTACCTAAAATAAATTTAACAAGTGACAAAATAATTTTAAAATGAGCCAGGAATGGCTTATTGAAAAAAGTTAGCCGTTTAAAAAAATATCTAAAAACCATTTTTAAAAAATTAGCATGGGCCAGTGGTCCTAACTTTTGGGGGGGGGGGCTAAAGAGGGAGGGTCAATTGAGCCTAGGAGCTCAAGGCTGCAGTGAACTATGATCATGCCTCTGTACTCCCAGCTGACAAAGTCATCATCTCTAAAAAAATAAAATTATATTGAAATAAGAATACTGATACACTTTAGGTAATTTGAAAAGAATTTCTCTTCTTAGGGAAAGTAAATGGAAATGTTTAAAAAAAAAAATAGATGGGCGGCGCCTGTGGCTCAAAGGAGTAGGGCTCTGGCCCCATATGCTGGAGGTGGCAGGTTCAAACCCAGCCCTGGCCAAAAACTGCAAAAAAAAAAAAAAAAAAAGATAAGTACAGTGACCAGACTGAGTTTTTTTCAGGCCAGAGGCTGGTTCCTGTCTGTGCTTCACCTCATGGCCAAGCTCCACTGGCCTATTCCTTCAATATACTCAAATCTGCCTTGAGAACATTGCTTTAGATATATAGTACCCCTTTCTTCATGAGATATCAAATTCATTACCCTTATTACTGTAATTATTCCATGTTCTATCTTCTCCTGCAAGGAATCTCTACAAAAATTACAAAAATATACATTTGAAAAGTCTTTTTTTTTCTTTTTTTTTGAGACAGAGGGCCACTATGTCACCTTTGGTGGAGTGCTGTGGGGCCACAGCTCACGGCAACCTCCAACTCTTGGGCTTAAGTGATTCTTTTGCCTCAGCCTCCCAAGTAGCTGGGACTACAGGTGCCCGGCTTTTTTTTGTTATTGTTGTCATTGTTTTAGCTGGCCCTGGGGCAGGGTTCCAACGTTCCAGCCTTGATATATGTGGCCGACGCCCTAACCACTCAGGTATGGGCACTGAGCCACATTTGAAAATTCTAAGTATGGCTTAATGTCAGTCAAACATAAAAAAAAAAAAAATCAAGATTCACAAGAACTATTTCTGTGTTGAAAGGAATGTTACCAGTATTAGTAAGCTGCATTTTGTACCTTTAAACTCAATTGCATTTCTCTCAAGCTATGCTTTTTTCTTTAAATATTTTTCAAACCTATGGAACAAGATGGTCTAAATACAACATTGTGCTCCACGGAACATCTTGTCTTTTGGTAGTGGTGGCACAAGCAGTGAGTCAGTAAGCATGGGTGAAGTACTTACTCTGTGTCACAGCCTGTGCTGGCCTTAGGAAACCGAGGGGACGGTAACTTTGCCCCAGAGCAGTTCCCTGGCTAGCGCGGAGGTTGGATGCAGGCAAGAACAGCACACAGCAAAGCAAAACAGCAAGAATGTGGGGTAATGGAGATGAGATGAAGAGTCTGGGGCGCTGGGCCCAGGACTGTGCAAGTACAGGGGGTTGTGGTGACACAGGTGCCTCCTGTGAGGTTTTGGGGTTAAACTTGACCCTGAGAACATGGACAGAATCTCTGAGTTGAGAGACATTATCTAGCTGTCCACCTCGATTATACCAAAAACCAAGAAATAAACTGAACTGTGACTTAGTCCAAACAAATGTGAGAAAATTCACAAACTCCAGCCCATATGCTTGACTCGCATGAAAATACCGAGGCTTTCCGTGGGGTCAGCGTACTATTATTTTGGACAAAAGAGAACAATTTTGATTAGCTGGTTTCCCAACCTGTCCAAGAGAAGATGACAGCAGATGAAAAGAAGGGACAGGGAAGTCACCAGAGGTCAGTACACTGACAACAGGTGAGAACTCGGGGGCGGAGAGCCGAGCAGGGGACGGCGGTGCTCCCGGCCGCCTTGCCAGGTAGCTGTCAGGAAGAGAGGAGATGATATTTACAGAGATTTAAAATTCATGGAGGTGCTAAATGAGTTTGCGCTTATGCTATACCCACTGCTATAGCCGAGTGCAGTGAAGTTCCTGTGGACAAGGAAAGCAAGATTTGGGAATGTGCCCGATGTCCCCGCCAGCAGGGAGAACAGATTCAGTCAGAACTGCATCCTTCTCTTCGGACTTGGAGTCCAGTGGCACACTCCACACTGTTCCAATTTGTGATCTGTTCAATTTGAGAAAGAAAGATGGGTGAGCTTCCTCAGAGCTGCTCCAGAGAGAGAGCCTGAAACCGTGGGAACAGAAGCCCCTTCCCCACCAGGGAGGCCAGAGGGGCTAGGATGCACGGGAACTCATCCGTCTTTCCAGACTTTCCTTTGTTGCCAACTCAGACCAGATCCAATAAGCCAGAGTAAAACCTGTGGGATCCTCCTGCTGTCTTCTGTCAACCTGTTTTACAAGCCAGGCATCCACCATGGCCTCTCTGATTTGTCCCAAGTTCGCCACCCAAAACTCCAGTCCCTACCATAGAACTGGATCTCCATGCCCAGTCCCCAAGAGAACATGCTACGGCTTCCCCAGTAGTCCTCCTCTTATCCTTTCCTGGAGGTCTCTTCCGCTCCCCCCCACTCCATCTGCTGCCCACCTGCCATAAAATATATGCCATTCATAGGTGTGACCCCACCCCAATTAATGAGTCTCAATTGGAATTTTCAGCTGATTTCCAGCCCCTGATCACCTGACTGCCTGTCCTAGTACAGTCAGATTCAAAATAACAGATTGGGACGGTTGTGTTTCGTGGACACTGCAACCAAAGCCATTTGTCCTCCCCTGAGACAGTCTCTGTGGCCAGGAAAAAACATAACCACATTTCCCTGAAAAACAATATAGCACATAACCCAAAGGGTGAATTGTGTTTGGCTTTTCTTCTGCATAAAAGTCAATGGGAATCAGATTTGGCATGACCCGTGCCCAGTGAGTTGGGAAAGGGCCAGGCGTATACTCAATCAGACGTGCGTTTCATTGGTCAACACCACATTTTCTGTGTGCAGCGAGGCTGAGCAGGCGGCTCCTCCATGGGAAATGAGCTCTATTTGTAAGCATTTTGGAAGATGAAAGGAATATGGCTGAAGTATGTACAACATTTGGAAGAAAAAACTTCATTTATTTCTAATCCTGCGTTTAAAACACAGTTTTGTGGGACTTGATTTTGTTTTAAAAGAACCCAGGCACTCGAAAGTACATTGGAAGTTGTTGTAGTTTTGAGTCTCCATGAAAGCCTTCCCTGAGACGCTGGGGACAAAGCACACATCTGTTAGTGTAAGAGACACCTTTGTTTATAGAGCGTTAGGGCTGTGACAAAAATACTGACATGAGCCAGGAAATTTCGGTGTTACAGGTGTTGCTTCACTGGAAATGTGTGCTACAGAGCTCCTGGTTTTCCACCAAGCCAGGATTTTAAAGACAAAGTTGGCTTTAATTCTCAACTCTCTGGCTTTTTTCAACTATCATCATAGTCATACAGTTATTTAAACAAATGTCTTTGAACTTCCTTAATTTAACAAAGTGACCCTCAGGTTAATGAATGTTGTAATATGCTTATTGTTTGAGCAAACAAATTGGTTCCTTCACCTGTTGACGTCCATCGCGTGAGTGCCGCAGGCCAGCATGGTCTGTGCTCTGAAGACACAAGTCTTGCACAGGAGATGAAAGGTATTTTCACTCTTTACACTACAGCAACCACTCTCAAAGGTCAGGACTGGCAGTTTTCCCTTTTATCCCCTTATTAAAAAAGCCCTAAGTCAAGCTGCTTTTAAAAATGGCCATTTGCCAAATTTCCATTACTAAGAAAACAACACCTAAGTATATGGGGTGCAAACAGGCATGCAGCAGGTGATAAATTAAAGGCCGTAGGGTGGACAAAGTTTTAAGCAAGTGGAGGTTAATGATGAAAAGCTAGCTGAGTGTCTTTCCATGGTCCCTGGAGGAAGAAAACACTGAACTCCCCAGTCCCAAGCAACAGGCTGGGGTCAAGGCAGAGACAGGAGCATGTCCGTACATGGGGCCAGATCCTGACAGTTCTAGTAATAACGCACTTTCACAAGGGCACTAATCACACAGGCAGCGGAAACTCCATGTCTGTACATGGGCCAGATCCTGACGGTTCTAGTAACAACACACTTTCACAAGGGCACTAATCACACAGGCAGCGGAAACTCCCTTTGAGCAGCTTCATTACATGTCCCGTAGACTCACACAGGGTCTCACCGGGGGTGTGCAGTGGGACCAACCATGCCACATTTTAAAAACAATACAGCTATTCCTTCTCTCCCATGGGAGATTCTGAATTGGTAGGCCTGGAGTAGGGCGAGGACAGCTCTTGACAGATAGGCGGATACACAGATAGATAGATGACAGATTGGCAGGTGAGAGGTAGGTGGATGGATGGATAGACGGGCAGATGGACAGACCAGCAAACAAACACACCGACGGGCAGACAGATAGATTGTTATTCATATTAAGTGGTCTATGGCCACAATGTTCAATTGCCAATAAAAATTAACTCATAGTTTCTAATCGCATACTATAAGAGACCCTGGGCTCTATTTCAGCTAGTGCAGGCATTGGCTTTCATGATGAACATGCCTCCTCTGTCAGGCACTGTTCTAGGCATGGGGCTCAAGAAGGCAAGACCCTGGCCTTGAGGAGCACACGGTTAGCCGGACACATGAAACGCATTAGAGCACACGTGATGGGAGTTCCAGTACGGGACAGGAGATGGTTTTGCAGAAGAAGGGACACTTGACCTGAGTCCAACACAAGGAGGAGGCTTTTCAAGATGGCAGTGGGGGATGAGTGAGTGAGGTGACAGGGAGAAGGGGCAGAGCCTGGGTGATGCCACAGGCAAATCAGGAGGAGTGTCCATCCCACCCGGCGCTTCCCGGTGTCCTCCATCAATCCTTGGGGGGTCCTGCAAATACTGGATGCTTCCTTTTATCAACATTTGGAATTAAAACCCTCTGTCACTTATATTTTCTCAACAGATCCTCAGGACTGAGTGATAGTAAGTCAGTCATGATGGGAGAAGGTTTTACTCAATTTTATTGTTTCCATGAAAAGGTATGTATTAAGGGTGGCGTCTGTGGCTCAAAGAGTAGGGTGCCAGCCCCATATGCCGGAGGTGGCAGGTTCAAACCCAGCCCTGGCCAAAAACCACAAAAAAAAAAGGACATATTAAACTTAAACTTCTTGTAAAAAGCATCAGTAATGAAGGAAAGTGTCCAAAAAAGCAAGTTATCAAAGCATCCCTGTGCTTTAATATTTACCACAGTTCAAAATGATTTGAAACTCACGCTCTGGGGGTGCGGGCAGAGAGCCAGGTGGAACAGTACCTATTTCTCTATTACTAAAAAGCAGGGCGCCTGTGGTGACTCACATGGCTGCAGCAAATAGAGCATCAGTGTTAACGGTGGCTCCGACCCAGCCACTCGGGACAGACACAGTTAGTGATGATCAAATCAGAGCAGTGCTATTTGGAGTACATAACGTATAATAATGTGCCTCTTCTATTATATAAAACTCAACAGTGCTGGGAGGCCAAGGCGGGTGGGCTCAAGATCGACCTCAGCCAGGGCAAGACCTCATCTCTAAAAAAATAGCCGGGCATTGTGGCGGGCACCTATAGTCTCAGCTACTTGGAAGCTGAGGCAAGAGAATAGCTTAAGCCCAAGAGTTCGAGGTCCCTGTAACACCACAGCAGTCTACTGAGAATGACAAAGTGAGACTCTGTCTCAAAAACCAAACACTCCACAGTGGATGTTTAACATCTCTTATTAGTTAAAATTCACATGGAAAGTCTCAATAGAAATAGTTTTTGCTGCTGTGGTGAATCTTCACTCTTACTATGCCATTTGCTTGGAGGATGTCAGAAGAGAAAACCACCTTCCTGATTAGAAGTAGGTGACAATGTCTCTCTGGAATCACCTTCTTTAATTAGGTCTATGGGATCCATAAGAATGGGTCACAGAAAGATCAGGCTCAGCGTCCCTTCCCCTATCCTGACATGTCACCCAGGAGCATTCTGTTTTCTTCCCGAAGTTTCCTTGGAGGGCTTATTCACTGCCATAGCCTCACGTTCCCCCTGAAGGCACATAATTCCCAGGCGCAAATGCTCAGATAGACTGGCTTTATTTGCTGTGGTGGGAGGGAGGAGGAAAGAGAGAATGAGAGATGGAGAGGCTGACTATAGTGGTGGCTCTCACCCTGGAAGCTCATTAGAATATCCCAGGGAGATTTTAAACAAAGACCAACATCCTGACTCCACTTCAAAGACTGACTGAGTTTGTCTAGGGTGGGGCCCAGAGATTAGTACTTCAAAAAAAATCTTCAGAGTTGAGAACACTCACTCTCTCTTTGGAAGATACAAAAGATGTCTATGACCTGGCATCTTCTCTGGGGATTTTTAAAATCTGGTGGGGAAGAAAAGATTTAAATGGAAGGTAATCTCCCATGAAGTACAAAAGTGGGTGGTGACTTTCATCAGTGCACTGAGGAAAGTTGGGCTTGGAGGCCAGTTTGGAAGATGGTCTAAAATGGGATGTGTCCTGGGCCTTGATGCAGGGCTGGGGTCGCAGGAAGTCCCCTCTCCACCCACCCCATGGTGGAACCACCTCCATCCAGAGCCTTCTGGGTGGATTCCATTCTCAGGACCTTCCACTCTTGCCTCTCTCCAGTGTGTCCTTCCTAGTCTCGTCATGCCTTGAAACTGTCCCATCTCATCTCTGCATGAGACCCTTCAAAGGCTCCTGAGAGCTGGGAGAACAGAGGTCAAACCTCAGGAACCTTCCTGATCGGCCAGGCCCTGCCCTGTCTGAGCCTCTTTCCTGCACTCCCCAGCAGGCCTGGCATTGCTGCCTCAGCATATCAATGCATGTCCCACCAGATGGGATTATGTGCTTGCTGGCTGCTCTGCTAGGGACACCTTTTCCCTGGCTGTCCCACAGTTCATTCCCATCCATTCCTCAAGTCTTAGCCCGTGTGTCACCTTCTCAGGAAGTTTTGTCTGACTACATCATCTAGAGCACCCTCCACACCATTCTCTTTCCAAATTCCAGTCCATTAACATGGTGGCACTAATAAGAATTTGGGGCTTAGCGCCCATAGCTGAGTGCTTAGGACACCAGCCATACATACCAAAACTGGAGGGTTCAAACCTGGCCTGGGCCTGTTAAACAACAATGACAACTGTAACAAAAAAATAGCCAGGCATTGTGGTGGGCACCTGTAGTCCCAGCTACTCAGGAGGCTGAGGCAAGAGAATCACTAAAGCACAAGAGTTTGAGGTTGCTGTGAGCTGAGATGCCACAGCTCTCTACCCTGGGAGACAGCTTGAGACTTTGTCTCAAAAAAAGAAAAGAAAAAAAAAAAAAAGAACCGGTCAGTTACTAAGAGCAACAAATGGCAGAATTTGAACTTCACACCTGTTCAGATGTCAAAACTGTGCTGTGAGTGACAAATTCAAGACAAAGAAAGGAAATCACGATTCTTAAGTCCAGTAATGAGGCATAATTTTAGTCTCTATACCTAATTAGAAGATTAAATCTTTGGAACAAATTTGTTTATGTGAACAAAATTCAAAATGTGTTTTGGAGGATGGATAAAGGTTGTTGGGGAATATCTCCTATAAAAACGATAGACGAGCTACCTATCAAAAAACATTCTGCAGATACTTTATATCAAATGGTAGGGAAACCCACTGACCTCTCCTTAAAACGATGGCTTCTCTTGACAGCGCTACCAAACTGTAAATGAGGTTATTGTTTCACGGGGTGTTTCTCAAATCCGGTAGTGACTCACAGAGTAAAACAGAGTTCGAAAAGAGAACTTGTGGAATGTAATGTGTTAGCGTTCCTGATGAAAGAAAAAGAACTAATTATGCGCAGGTGAGACTGATTTTCCCTCTACTCATGATCTCCCCGGAACAAGATAAGAGAAGAAGTAAAATTGTTTCATATTCCAGAAAGGTACGTCTGCATTTTATTTAAACATCATTAAAACCATTTGGGGACCTCTTTTCATATTTTCTGTTAATGATCCTAATATTATTACATCCTTCAAATGAAACTTCTGAATAATTATTTTTCCAGCGGCAACAGATTTCACAGGTGAGCTCTACCCAAAAGCATCCTGTTTCATAAGTGTCGGAATGTTTTTGAAAGAAACACTTTACAGCTACATTTTTTCTTATTCCTATACTGACTTCTATTCAGATATGTGATAAGATCATCTTCGACGCATTTCAAAATTAATTTCCTTTTGGAAAAACTGATGCAAATCAATTATTAATAATTGGCATAATCTGTTTAATTTAGCACACATTTATTATATGTCTGCTACAACCCAGTGCTTGATGTTATGGAAGATAAAAAGACCAAGAATCCCCACTCTCTTTTTTTTTTTTTTTTGGCTGGGGCTGGGTTTGAACCCACCACCTCCATCATATGGGGCCAGTGCCCTACCCTTTTGAGCCACAGGTACCACCCAGAATCCCCACTCTCAAAACAATGGTGTCATGAAAGTGACAGGTTGAATTTTGCCATTGTAGCAAGGGTACATGTCGGGGCTATTAGTATAGAGTATAAATGTCTTAACACAATAATTAAGGAAACGAGATCAGGTATATATTAACCAGTGTGATGTAAGCATTCCTAATTCTATATGAAATCAGCACATTGTACCCCATAAATGCATTAATGTGTGCATGATCTACGTGTTTATGATTTAATAAAAAAAACAGGAAAAATTAAATATGAAAAAAACATAAAGTTACCCAGCTTGAGTGTGGAGGAGCCAGTGGTACCAGATCCCATCTGCTACAATGCTTTGCTCCTCAACCCACAATGCCTGGATCAGTAGTTCTCAAGTGTGTCCCTGAAAGCAGCAGCAACTTCACCTTGGACCTTGAGAGAAATGCAAATTCTTGGCCTCAACCCAGACTTACTGAATCAAAAACTTAGGGGTAGGAGGCTGGGAGGAAAAAGAGAGAGGAAGGGAAAGCCAGCAATGTTTTAACCAGCCCTCCAAGTGATTCTTAAGCACAATTAAAAGCTTGAAAAGCTCTGCTCTAGAAAATATTTTTTAAAAGATCAATACAAAAAAAAAAGATTTCAAGCAATAAACAATTCATTTCATGTAATACAAAACTGCTTAAGCTCAAGTTAAAATCCTCCCTGAAAATTTGGATATAGTCATTATCAAGTCATTATTTTGTTAGATTGTTACTTTAAATACTATTTGTGCAAAGATGTAAAATCTTTGTTTTACATAATACTACAAAGCATTTTGTCACAATCTTTCAATAACTGTTAACTTGAATAAATTGTGATAAATTAAAAATTGCACTTACACTTAATCTGCTCCCATCACCATGGACATCAACTTTACTGCACACAGCTTGACCATCACACTTAAAAGGGCAAAAGGATGTAACAAAAATTATGCTACAAAGTTCATTCCAGGAAGGAATGTTTATTGGTTAAACAGTGAAATAAATGGAAAAGGGCAATATAATTTTCTCTACATATGCCAAATGAAATCTTTACTGAAGAAACTCATCAAAAAAGGAAGTTGGCAGTTTTCCCCTGGAGAAGTCTGCTCAATTTTTTCATGATGGCACAGTCCCTGAGTGATCCCTGACTTACAGCTTTCAAAGGTCTATGAAAGAGTCTGCAACAGAGGTTCTACTTGTAGAGATATAAGCAATGTGGGCTATTAACATACACAAGAGAATAATCCATTGAACCATACGAGAAAAGGAGCAATTATTATTCCAGTTGATTTCATTATCAAATATTCTTAATTCAGGCAAAAAAATGTTTAAAGGTGGTATGCTAATAATCCTAATTTTATATTTTCAAATAACTAGGCAATCCAGTCTCATTGCACAACAACTGTTCGTGGTCTAAGCTGGGAATGTGAAGTCTTCATCTTGAACCTTTACTGCTCTTTAAAAAAAAAAGAAGAAGAAGAAAGAAAAGAAATTCTGATGAGCTACTAAACGAGGTCAGTGTCACATCCAAACCCAATTTACAATATTTTGGAAGCTGATGATCTGGGCCAAACATTACAGGATTTTTGCATTTTTGCATTTGAACCCTTAGCTGTGAAATGAACTCCTTTTTCTTCCTATCTTTTCTCCCCCTCACCCCCTTAAATGTGAGGAATTTCACCAAGCTGTTAATACTCCTTGATTAACTTTGGCAGATTCTACAGTCTCTAAATCATTTTCATGGTGGCATAGTGCATTCTGGGACAGGTTATCAATTTTGTGTCCCAGTGACAGTCTTGTCCTTTCTCACATCCTTTACTCTCTTCTCAAGGAGAATGGATCCTAACTATGAGGTGAAAAACTATTTGAGGAGAGTGTGTAAAATGTTTGAGTGCTGACAAGTACAAAAGTTTGGGCTAAAAAATAGGTGTGATTGCCTGTAGACTCCGCTACGATGCAATGCTTTTGATGAAGTTAGTCGTCAATTAAAATTTCAATAGGCCAAAATTAATAGTAGTAATATCTTTGATGATGTATTTCTGTGCACCATGCCCATTTCTAAGCAATTGACCAACCTTATCTTATTTAACATGTACAACATTTCATAGATTAGTGTGGCATCTTTCCCATTTTATAGCTGGAAAGCAAAACCCAGGAGTTGTGTAATAACAACCAAACCAGGAGCTTGTGGGAGAATCTTCAAACCCAAACCTCCCCACCCTTGGGGTCTATGCTTCTTTTACTACATTACCATGGATGAAGAAATGATCGAGTTTTCATTGTGGTTTCCAGTGACAGGTGAGAGCACTGGTGCTCAGGAGCTCCTCACCACAGCAGAGTGATTTAGAGGAAGCTCTTTGTTAGTGAAACGTCTGCTACGTAGTTGTGGAGAAGGCCATTGTGCTGCTGGCATGCAAGTAGACTTCCCCTATGGTTCAGAACCTTTCTCCTAGCTGCTATGGTACAGACTGGGTACTTGAGACAAGAACAGAAGAACCCAGTTACACTTTAGACTGAGTGCAATAACCCCTAAGAAATGATGGCCCTGCCAGCCACAGCAGTCTAGGCCGAAGTCAAGCAGAGGCCATCACAAATGCAGGAGTCTCCAGAAAGAGAGGAGACGTGAGGGCAGGGGCTGCTTTACCTACTTTGCCGTTTGCTCCAGTTCAGCAATACTGATGATACTTGCAAAAGCAAACTCACACGTTCTCACAATACCTAACTATAACACAGAATAACTTTCCTGATAACCAACAAGTCTTGAGTATAAACAGACAATGATGCATCATGAGAATTGTACAAGAGCAGACAAAGAAAGTAATTTTTAAATATTTTTGTCTAGATATATCATATTTTCAAAATAAAAAATCGAATAAAACTTAATTTAGGCTCATTTTCGTCAGGGTAAACAGTGTGCTCATTCTGCTCACAAAAGCAGAATAGAAGTTAGTTGCCAGAGAAGAAAAGAATGTGCATCCTAAATAAACTGTGGGTTTCATTTTCAAGCATGAGATCGTTAAATATCCTTTTATAGTACTATCATCTTCTAGGAAAAAAAAATGTATGGTACCAAGACAACATGGGTTCAAGAAAAGAGAGTGCCCCAATCAATCCATCTCTTTAACAAATATTTATTGAATACTTCTTATGTGATAGGAACCATAGACAATTAGAAAAATAATAAGACCACCCTGTAGGATGGTCCATTTGAAGACAAATGCACATGAGCAATTGCAAAACAATTCACAGGGGCTCTACTAAATGTCATGCAAGGCCCTACCGGAACACAGAGGAAGGAGTCACACTTAACCTATTTCACTAGAGAAAACAGGCCTCCCCACGGGCTCTCACCCCACCCAGCACCGCCCATGCTGCACATGCAGGAGTGTCCAAAGGTAAGTTGCAAAAGACTTTCTATGCCCTGCAACAATTTGAACATGATGGTGTATGATCATCAGAGGTTTTGAGACAAAGAAAGAACCCAGTAAGGTTTTGGTTACAGAAATCTTACTCTGTGGCAGCAGAGATGAATTGGAGACCCAGGCCCTGCGTCTGGAAGACCTTCCTGCGGCTGGGAGACCTGCAGCAAAAGCACAGGCAAGGGACGGACTTTGATGGTGGTGCTGAGT
Organism: Galagoides demidoff; assembly: GCA_963574575.1. Taxonomy (NCBI): domain Eukaryota; kingdom Metazoa; phylum Chordata; class Mammalia; order Primates; family Galagidae; genus Galagoides; species Galagoides demidoff. Next base: position 14,391 of record CAUYQV010134915.1, read on the forward strand.
CTGCACAGGAAGAAACAGAATAAAAGATATTCACTGGTAGTACGAACGGGGTTTTGTGACCCTGGAACACTAGCTGGGACTCCAGGATGGCACAATTTCTAGCCTGAGTGGCTGGGAAGATAGTGAGCCCTTTGGTCAGGCACTAACCAAGTGGAAATGTGAGAAAAAGATAACTTTGGTCAAGAGTCTTAGTAAGTTCACTACGTAACATGTTGAGCTTGAGGTTCTTCTAGAAATAGAGTCCTCTGAGGAGAGGCGAATCCTGAAGCTATAGTCTGCTTGTCATTGTCATGGGCATGGCTGGAGCTGTGGAGGCAGGAGAACTTAGCAGTAGTGACCAATTTCACGCAGAGGTGGAAGAGGAGATCAACTCGGCTGTAACCTTGGGCATAAGAGCTAAGAAGGAGAAAATCCCCAAAACAAGGAAGAGAGGGAGGAAAGAAAGGAAGAAAGGAAAAGGGGAGGGGGAGGAGGAAAGCTTGAAAGGAGGAAGGAAAGAAGAAACAATAAGAAATAAGGAAAAAATGTTGAGTAAAATAAAGAATCTGACCATCTTAAATTTTCAAAATATAATCTCACTCCTGATAGAGATTTGGCTTATAACTTCCTCATATTTTATTTTCTCTTTTATTAATTTGAATGGCACTTAAAATATGATCATTTTAATAATAATTAAAATGATCATATTTTTCACTATATTGTTTTCAAGTAGCCAACAAAGTAATTTTCTAAGGTGCAAAGCAAATGCTCCATCAAAGTCAATAATTTCAAAACAGAACTTTTTAAATGTTTCTAAACATTCATAGACTTCAGAAAAACCCAAAAGCATGACAAAAAAAATCTCCCATATTGAATGTGGTTAAGTATTTTCTACCTTTGTTTTTCAATGAGAACAAGTGTACTAGCATATACTATCTCCGGGAAGGGAAAATCGCACCAGTTAAGCAAGCACTGATAGTTAATAATTCTTAGCTTGAGATTTGTCTTCATTAATTAAAAGAATGATGAAAATTTGTGTACTGATGCATCGCTATCATTAACTCATTTTTTTCTAACATGAAAATGATTGAATTGTGTTATAAATGCTCTTTCAAAAATACGAACATGAATCTATGTGAATAAGAAAATTAAACACACTTTAACACCTGTCAAGAGGAGAAGGACTTGTACTTAGTTTCAAAGCCCTTCTCCCTGGATAGCGTACCTGAGCCCAGAACCAAACAGAGCAGGTATCATCTATGAGTCTCACAGCCAGCACTGGCTAATTTGACCCCAGATGCATGGTAGTGGTTTAAAAGGCAGGACCATGGAAATGAATGGCAGCCCCCTTGGTTGTCTTACATCTCTCTTTGGCTATTACTCCTTCCACTAGTTAGATTTCAATGAAAGTTTAGACTAAAGGCAATATGAATACTAACTACCAGAGATAATATTTTGCATTTGTTTAAAAAGTATAATAAAACTTCAACAGCATAAATTATCCATCTGTAGGTATGAATGCTCTTCACCTTATGTGATCAATATATTTTGAAAGTATGATGTAAATAAATTACGGTAAATTAGCTAATATTTTAAGTACCTGCTATTTAAGGAAATGTTTCTATAAAGTATAGAATTTTCTAATACAAAAATTACTTCTTTTTTTTATTAAGTCATTTCTACATAGATCATAAATACATTTATGCCATTATGGGATTCAATGTGTGGATTATTTGTACAAATTGGAGTGCTTACATCCTACTAAAAAACATAGCCTTCACCTCATTTACCCAATTACAGGATTAAGATATTTGTGTTATACACCTGATAGATCCAACTTGTACTTGCAATATGCTCTATAGGTGTGGTCCCTTGCTAACCCTCCCTCTAGCGACTCACCCTCCTCCCTTCCCGTTTCTCTCCCCTTCCCTCCTTCATCCTAGGCTATAGTTGCGTTTCATTTTTCATATGCAAGTGTAAGTGATTGTAAATTGGTTTCACAGTAGTACTGAGTATGTTGGATATATTTTTTTTTCTATTCCCGAGATACTTAACTAAGAAGAATATTTTCCAGTTCCATCCATGTAAACATAACGATAATTACTTCTTAAATTTATTTATGGATCCCCACGCCAATCCCTTCATTAAAAAAACAACCATAAGTTTATATTTTTAACTACTGTAAGAATTAGTTAAATTTTTGAAAATCTACATTGGTAGTTTTTGCAACCATAGCAGGTTGTAATCCCTCATGTAATGTGATGAGATTTCGCGTGTTTAAAGGATCATGGGCTGCTGTGTGGAAAATGGAGTAGGGAAGTCAGATTCCAGCAGGAGTCTCCAGGACTGGTACTGGAAATATGATGGCCTGGACTAGGATCAGGTGGTGAAAACAGAGAAAACTAGATAGATTCAGAGTATTTTTAATTAGTCAACTGGAGACTTAAGTTAATGGATTGGATTTAGAACCACAAAGCAGCAAATGGGGAATGACTAGTGAAATGGAATGCTACTTCTGACATGGAGAAGATTTGATATGAGTAGCTGTGGGGAATAGAGTTCTTCTGTGGGGGGTGATGGCTCACACCTGTAATCCTAGCACTGGGAGGCCAAGGTGGGTGGATAGCTTGAGCTCACAGGTTCAAGACCAGCCTGAACAAAAAGCAAGACCCCATCTCTATTAAAAATAGAAAAACCAAGGCAGGAGGATGGCTTGAGTTCAAGAGTTGAAAGTTGCCGTGACCTGTGATGCCATACACTCTACCCAGGATGACAGCTTGGGACTCTGTCTCCATAAAAAAAAAAAAAAAGAATTCTTCTGTGGCCTTATAAAGTTTCATACTCACTGGACATCCAGGTGAACTTCTGCTTCCTTCTACATCAGGTATTAATAATGATGTGTAATTTAGAGGGTTGTTGTATAACGTAAAAATAATGTATATAACTCACCTAACAGACTGGCTAGCACACAACAGGTGCTTAATAGTGGCAACTGTGTTTATGGTTATGGGAAATGTACAGAAAGCAGGAAATGTTGTCAGGACTAGAAGCTAGGAAAAGTCAGCATCATTGATTCAGATTTTGGAATCACCTGCATAGATTACACTCAAGTCAAAAAAAGTCAAACTTTTTTAAGCACTGCCATGACACGGGTACTGAGCTCAGTAATAAGAATAGATAGAAGGATAACAAAAACAGAATCTCTCCTTTCACAAAGCTGAGGGCAAACCCAGAAGAGAATGGAATGCTCAGAGGTCAGAAATTAGGGAAGAAACAGAAAAGACTGCAACTGGGTGAACAATTTGTTGAACGTGAAGGAAGGAAGAGCAGTCAGCAGAGGAGCTGAGAGGGTCAGTGTAACAGCACTGGGTGAACTGAAAGTCACCACCAGAGGAAACACAGTGGAGATTTGATCAACAACGTTATCTGAAAAATAAATTAAAAGGGACTCAAATCTAGACAATAACAGGTGGCTTTCCTCATGTTTATATGCAATGAAGAGACCAGAAGCTTGGTTTTGGGGTTGGAGTAGTTCCATGGACAAATGAGAAACAGTCAGGAAGTAGGGTTTTCTGGGGTGAGGACGTGTGTATCATTGCAGAAGTTTGACAGGGGAAGGATAGAAAGAACTAGGTGCAGCTATCCTCGTAGGACCTAGTGTGTGAGAACCAAGGCCATCAAGGGCAAAAATGAAAGATTTTCATCCTAAGTCTCCATAAGATAGAAAGTAAAAATTAAACAAAGGTCTGGTCTCAAAGTATCTAGAGCCAGCATCCGTCACCTATGGTCTTTTCCAATGCTTCATCCTACTCACACAGGCCACATGATGGATATGTTCATCTATCGGCACACATGTACACAGCCACACTTAAGGACTTTCTTTTATCACCTTATGAGAAAATAGGATCAGTGGAGGACAAATACATAGTTACAGTTTCAGAAAGAGCACCCTATGTTCTGTTCTCATATTGGAGCTCTGCTTTCCTCATAATATAGCACAGCAATGTTTTATTGTAAACTCAAAGGAGCCCATGGAATGTCGGCTTTTTTTACCTGGTTTCGATATTAACTGACACGTGTTTCTGGACAAATAACTGGGCCTTTGCAAGCTTCTATTTTCTTGCTCATAAAAGAGCTCTCCTTCATTTTGAAAAAAGGGTATAACTGTGCCAGCCTCACGTTACCCTATGTAAATGAAGAACTATTCCAAGCCTCTAAAAATTAATGAAAACCCTAATTTGAAAATCAGTAAGTCCAGTAACGCCAGGTATTAGATAATGGTACAAGGCAGACGTGCCTGCTTGGTAGCCAAATCTACTGCCAGTATTGCTGAGCCAGGGGCCTGTCAGAAGAGAGAGAAAAAAATCATACAAGTCGCTGTGCAGGAGGGTACACGGCCACACTCTCCAAATCACCTGAGGGAAAACCTAGATTGATGTTTACATTATTAATTTATGTAACTTGTACGGTATTAGCTTATATAACTAATTGGGTAACGGATTCAATTTAACATGCACAATGGTTCATAACAGTATGTAACAGCATACAGCTAAAGATAGATGATAGGAAGATTCTTGTCATTTTTTAAGGCCATACTAAATATTTTAACAAATAGTATTAGTCAATATCCATCTTATAGATAAGAACTAGACCTACAGTAGGTCGAGTTATGTACCAGAATTTATCCCGCAAGCAATTGGCAGTCCCAGAATTTGAACCCAGGCAGTCAGGCTCAGAATGTTCTGCCTCAGCCTTCACTCTATACTCTTTCAGCCTTTTTTAGCTCATGGCACACTTGAACCTATAGATAAACTTCCACAGCACACTTAAATTATGTTTATTAAAAAAAGAGTAAAAGAAGGATATACTTACTGTGCTTTGAACTTCTTTCAAAAATAATGTAATGAATGATGTTTAAAAACATTCACCCCACACCTAAGATCCATTAGGTTTCCATGCGTGTGGGACCGTGAGGCAAGGGGATGGATATTCCTGGGAAGAGAATAATAAAAAGATAAAGTACAAAACCTAATTTGGATAAGGAAGAAAAGAAAGAGAGAAGAGGTTCCAGGAAGGCGAGGTCCTGATGAAGCTACAGAAGAGATGCGGTAGAGAAAAGAAAAAAACAATGGATTGTGGTCAGCAAACAGGATGCTGAAATACCGGAGGCGGAGCTCTTCCCTGGACAAGAGATCTAAAGTTATCCCAAAGGGTGCCGCGCCCTCCAGTAACGTGGGGGACTAGTGGTGACCAGCAAGCACTGCAGGACCGAGGAAGACCTCAAAAAAGGGAAGGCGTTACCGGAGTCCAGGGCTATTGGATCAGGAAGGAGAAACAGCTGGATGGGGAAGAGACTAACGGAAATAAAAGACGCACGTATTTGTCCGTCTTTCCCCGGCCACTCCTTCCCCTCCACGACATGAGACAGGGTGAGTTTGACTGCGCTCAGCAATGGTACGTGGTATGTGGGCACTGAGAACCAGGAAGACAGAGGCCCAGGGGCTGGAGCCTATTCGCAGGAAACCTGAGAGCCCCTGGTGCAGACAAGGCTATAAGGTTTGTGAAATGCTGTGATTTCTGTATAATACACACGGAAAAGAGGAGGGGCATAAAGTTCCTCCACCAATAGCAAAAATCTTCATCCAATCATTCATTCAAAAATTATTTACTGAGTGCCAACTCCGTGCCAGGCACACAGCACTAAGCAGGACAAACGTCGCTCCACCTACTCAGGAGCTCAGACTTTGTCTCCAAGGATTTTAAAACTGCCATTCCAGCTTGAAGAGTAAAATTCATGCCTATGCAATCCTGAACAGACACCACGCTGGCAAGGTAACTGGAGAAATAGTACATAAAGCTAATGGTGAGGACTGTGAGTTAAGAAATAAGCCAATTACTCTACTTCCCACTATTCTTTTCTTATACTATTATCTTGAAGGAAAAAAAATCTAAATTGGACAGAGAAAATGCAAAATTGTTGGCATGCAGGGGACAAGGTTTCTGCTCTTCTGAAGATTCAAAATTCATTTTTGAGTCATAAAAACAAATATATTAAACATAGCAGAAGAGACACAGTCCTATACATGTAACCCAAATAAGTCACAATTTAAAGTGAATAAGTAACCATTTATATGATAGAAAACTCCTAGTAATTTAGATGTAAGATCATATTTATTTTAACATCTTCCTTAATAACAAGTAAAAGATGCTCAACCTTCAATATCCATAAAAGAAAGTATTTACTCCTGTATTCTCAAAAAAAAAAAAAAACACCGAAAGTTGTTTACTAGTAGAATGATTCAAATTTCTCTTCTCCATTGACAGTGCATTTTACTTTAGTAAATTTATAAACACACAGCTCATTAAAATCTTCAGTCTCAGCAAAGCCTACAGAACATCAAGATAATTTTAATGCCAAATAGATCCCAAAAGAAAGTACAATGTTTTTTAGTTATGCCAGCACAGCTACAGCCCTAAACTTAAAGCTATAGGGACAGCTGCAGCACTCGCCCTGCCTGCCTGCTTATCATGCTGTTTATAAAAACCCAACTTGAACATATTATTTTACATCAGGCTAACATCGTTTTAGCAAACTAAGACCCGGCCTACATGTTATTGAGTAAAGTATATGGGATCTGTGTTCTCCATAGAAATAATAAAGGAAAAGAATCTTACATATGCATGTGCATATATATAATCTACATATATGTCATATGCCTCAAATATAACACACAGTTTTTAAATGATAGCAGCAACCCAATGACCTTCCCACTAGCATGGCTAAATTATTAAACCACTAGGCAGTTTGACACGAACGGGAGCTTGATTGTTTCTCCGTTCTGCTTCAGAACCTCGTGTTCACGTACATGCAATTTCTGCAGAAGCGGAAGCATAGATGCTGTGGGTCAGCGAGCATTCCTTTCCAGGGTGCTTCTGAGATGAAGCCCCACGATTAACACAGGGCCCTTAATGATGGGCGGGGGACTAAGCATTCCAAGATTGGCCTGGATTCGTGCCAGAAGGGAGAGAAAAGGGTCTTTGTATGTGGACATCTGAAGGGCGGGCATAAACATGTTAGTTGATACTTAACACCCAAATCCAGTGCCAAAACCGTTAGCTCCCCTCAATAGCCTACTCTGGTTTCAACTGTCCACGACAATGGAGCAGCCACCTCAATATACAAAACTTGTTCTTTAAACATCCTCAGAGGAATTCCCAAAATAGCAGCTGTTAGCAGCAAACAGATTCTAATTCATTGACATATGCAGACCTTTTAATGTTTTTCTGAAGACAAGTTTCCATTTTTTTTGTACCTACTCCATCTATGCATTTTTAATAATTACCTTGTAGATTACGTGATGCAATCCCTCCAGGCACTTGGAGAAGAAGCCTGGGGATTCATAGTCAGATGAAATTGTTAGTTTTTACAGCAAGAGACCCAGCTAATTTAAGTGGTGAATTTTTCATACATTTTTCCCCTGGTCTCCCTTCCCTGCTGTCCTCGCCCCCTTTCTTCTTTAGTACATTAAGAGATTCTGATGTGCCTGCAGCAACATCCGCTGATGGTGGCTGACTGTAGAGATGCCAGCCCGCCTTCCCTGCCGAGGAGCTGGGCAATGTGTGCCGTCTCAGCAGGGCTCGCTCCCCCAGAATCCCCTCTGGGATCCCCCTTCTACCAGGGCTGGAGCTAATCTCACACCTTCAATAACTTTTGTGAGCTCAGTTTAGTCCCTGGCAGACAGTTATCTGTGTTACATAAATTCAACACAGAGGGTAAGCAACCTCCTATCTCTAGAGAACCATTGGCCAGGCAGGTTACTGCAGAAGCAGCTCCAAAAACTTCAGCTTATAAGTGGCCACGTGAAGCCAGATAAGAGAATAAAATTGCATGTTTACACTTCGAAGGGCTTTGATTGCTTTCTCCGCATATTCATTCATGGAAAATAGTAACTCTACATTACGAGGTCATTAGGTGATATATATGTGTGTGTGTGTGTATAGATAATCCCATAAATGGAAGATGGTTAATACTTTTTTTCTCTTCTTTTTTTTTTTTATTTGAGGGTACAAGAAACCAGGTTACACTGATTGCATCTGTTAGGTAAAGTCCCTCTACAATTGTGTCTTGACCCAAAAAAGCATGTCACACACCAAGACCCCACCCCCCTCCCTCCTTCCCTCTCTCTGCTCTTCCTTTCCCTCACCCCTCCCTCCTTCTTTCTCTCTCTGCTGTCCTTTTCCTTCACCCCCACCGTGTCATTAATTGTCATTAATTGTCCTTATATCAAAATTGAGTACATAGGATTCTCACCTCTCCATTCTTGTGATGCTTTACTAAGAATAATGTGTTTCACTTCCATCCAGGTTAATACAAAGGCTGTAAAGTCTCCATTTTTTTTAATGGCTGAATAGTATTCCATGATGTACATATACCACAGCTTGTTAATCCATTCCTGGGTTGGCAGGCATTTAGGCTGTTTCCACGTTTTGGCGATTGTAAATTGAGCTGCAATAAACTGTCTAGTGCAGGTGTCCTTATGATAAAAGGATTTTTTTCCTTCTAGGTGGATGACCAGTAATGGGATTCCAGGATCAAATGGGAGGTCTAGCTTGAGTTCTTTAAGATTTCTCCATACCTCCTTCCAAAAAGGTTGTATTAGTTTGCAGTCCTACCAGCAGTCTAAAGTGTTCCCTTCTCTCCACATCCATGCCAGCATCAGCAGTTCTAAGATTTTGTGATGTGGGCCATTCTTGCTGGGGTTAGATGGTATCTCAGGGTGGTTTTGATTTGCATTTCTCTAATAATTAGGGATGATGAGCATTTTTCATGTTTGTTAGCCATTCGTCTGTCTTCTTTAGAGAAGGTTCTATTCATGTCACTTGCCCATTGATATATGAGATTGTTGGCTTTTTTTCATGTGGATTAATTTGAGTTCTCTATAGATCTTAGCTATCAAGCTTTTGTCTGATTCAAAATATGCAAATATCCTTTCCCATTGTGTAGGTTGTCTATTTGCTTTGGTGGTTGTCTCCTTAGCCGTACAGCTTTTCAGTTTAATTAAATCCTATTTGTTTATTTTTGTTGTCGCAAATGCCATGGCAGTCTTCTTCATGAAATCTTTCCCAAGGCTGATATCTTCCAGTGTTTTTCTTATGCTTTCTTTGAAGATTTTTATTGTTTTATGCCTTAAATTTAAGTTCTTTGTCCATTTTTAATCAACTTTTGTGAGTGGAGAAAGGTGTGGGTCCAGTTTCAGTCTTTTACATGTGGATATCCAGTTCTCCCAGTACCATTTATTGAATAGGGAGTCTTTCCCCCCAGTGTATGTTCTTGTTTGGTTTATCGAAGATTAGGTGGTTGTAAAATGTTAGTTTCATTTCCTGGTTTTCCATTCAATTCCAAATGTCTATGTCTCTATTTTTGTGCTAGTACCATGCTATATTGACCACTACGGCTTTGCAGTACAGCCTAAAATCTGGTATTCTGGTGCCCCTGGCTTTGTTTTTATTACTAAGAGTTGCCTTAGCTACATGGGGTTTTTTCTGGTTCCATACAAAATGCAGAATCATTTTTTCCAAATCTTGAAAGCATGATGTTGGTATTTTAATAGGGATGGCATTGAATCGGTAGATTGCTTTGGGAAGTATAGACATTTTAACAATGTTGATTCTTCCCAGCCATGAGCATGGTATGTTCTTCCAATTGTTAATATCCTCTGCTATTACCTTTCTTAGGATTTCATAATTTTCTTTATAGAGGTCCTTTGGTCTTTCGTTAGGTGTATTCCTACATATTTCATTTTCTCTAAAGCGATAGTGAAGGGAGGTATGTCCTTAATTTGCCTCTCGTCTTCGCTGTTATTGGCATATACAAAGGCTACTGACTTGTGGACATTGATTTTATATCCTGACACATTATTGTATTTTTTGATGACTTCCAAGAATCATGTGGTTTGAGTCTTTGAGGTTCTCTAAGCATAAGATCATATTGTCAGCAAAAAGGGAGAGTTTGACCTCCTCTGCTCCCATTTGGATGCCCATTATTTCCTCGTCTTGCCTAATTGTATTAGCTAGAACTTCCAGTACTACATCAAATAGTAATAGTGACAGAGGACAACCTTGTCTGGTTCCAGTTCTAAGAGGAAAAGCTTTCAGTTTTACTCCATTCAGTAAGATATTAGCTGTGAGTTTGTCACAGATAGCTTTGATTTGTTTAAGAAATGTGCCACCTACACCTATACTCTTCAGTGTGCTAATTAGAAAAGGATGCTGGATTTTATTGAATCCTTTTTCTGCATCTATTGAGAGGATCATATGGTCTTTTTTTTTTTTTTT
>CAUYQV010134916.1:0-37526 GCA_963574575.1 Galagoides demidoff
CGCCTGTGGTCCCAGCTACTTGGGAGGCGGAGGCAGGAGACTCGCTTGAGCCCAGGAGTTGGAGGTTGCTATGAGCTGAGATGCCATGGCACTCTACCCAGGAGGATAGCTTGAGGCTCCGTCTCAAAAAAAAAAAAAAAAGAAAGAAAAGAAACTAAATTGATTTGGGCAATACGGACATTTTAACATTTATTCTTTTAATTCCTGAACAGAGGATGTCGTTCCATTTATTCATTTCTCAATTTCTTTCATCAGTTTTTCATGATCTCACTCATATGTGGAATCTAAAAACATTGATCTTATAGAAGTGGAAAGTAGAATGGGGGTTGCTGGAGGCTGGGGTGGTTGAGGTAGAGGGGCAGATAAGGAGATTTGTTAGTCAAAGAAAATATAACAACAGATAGCTACGAGAAATAAGTTTATGAGCTCTGTTACACAGTGCCTTGAGTATAGTTAATGGTGATATTGTGTATTCTTGAAAAATGTAAAGCTAGTGGATGTTAAGGGTTTTCACTGCACATGCAATAACCATGTGAGGTAATGCATTTGTTCATTACACTTAACTATTTCATAGCATAGTAGTTTTCTGTGTTTTTTATGAGACATTCTAATAGGTATAGTTTTGCATCACCAATTTCCCTCTCCTATTGTCTGAAAATGTTGAGGATGGCCTCATATGCTTCTTTGCCATTCACTTGTCTTCTCTGGTGAACTGTCTCTGGAGATATTTTTCCATTGTTATTGAGTTCTTTGATTTACTATTATTGAGTTTAAGGGTTTTGATAATATATGAAATTTAACTCTTTTGATAAAAAGGTTATTTACATGCATTTTCCATAGTCTGTCTCTTTTCTCCGAATTCTTTTCCACATTGCCCAGTCCATAGCAAAGGTTATTTTTTATTTTGATTTAGTGTAGTTTGTAACTTTTTTCATCTTAGGGTTCTGCTTTTAAATTCGTACCTAGAATCTTTACAAATCTTGGTTTACAGATTTTCTTTGAGCGCTTTAGTCTGTCATCCCATTGTTTACTGGCCTCCACAGGTTCCCATGCAATTTGCTGCTAAATTTTATTGAGGATTCCTTTTATGCAATGAAATTGCTTTGCTTTTGTAGCTTTCAAAATTCTCTTGCTGTGCTTGTGTGTGTGTGTGTGTGTGTGTGTGTGTATACATGGCAGGGACATAGTATCTCAATCTGTTGCCTGGGCTAGGGTGTGGTGGCATTGATACAGGACAGGTGGCGCCCCAGCCAGCTCAGCCGAGCGGGGCTGCAGGACCCGCTGCCTCTGCCTTAGCTGTGTTGGTGCAGCAGCAGCCTGCAGAGGAACCAGAGCTGGAGCGTAGGCAAGGGGGGGTGCCTCCCTCCCCCACTGGAGGCTCCAGTAGCCAAAGTGACAGGACAACTGCTGGGGAGACACTGGCAACTTCGTGTCTCCTTCTCTTTACCTTTATGACTAAATACGGAACCCCCATTTCCTATGCCTGGGTCAATTTCATGTAAGTTTCCTAGGCCTCAATTCTTCATTCACCTTCCCCCAGCGGATGGAACTGTGTCCATTCATTTCCTGGCCTCAACCCATGCACCTATATATACTGCTAAACGGAGAGAGAGAGAAAAATGGGGAGAGCTTTTCTCTCCCGACTAGAAACTTTAGTGTTTTTGTATTCTTTTCTGTAAATACATCCTGTCTTGCTACTGATCCTGTGGTCCTGGATTCATTCATCCTGTCGCCGAGACCAAGAACCTGAAAGTCCGTATCAGCATCATCATAATTCACTGCAATCTCCAGGGCCTGTGCTCCAGTGAGTCTCCCACATTGGCCTTCTGAGTAGCTGATTGTATAGACTCATGCCACCATGTCTGGCTAATCTTTTTAATTTTTTTTTGTAGATATGGAGTCTCAGTATGATGTTTAGACTGTTCTTGAACTCTGACCTTCTCAGGTAATTCTTAAAGCCTACAATTATAGGCACAGACTAAAAATACCTTTATGATCCCTAGCAGATTAAATGTCATCTATATGTCTGGATTTCTGTGTGTTTATTCCACTTTTAATTTGTTGTAAATTATTAATGTGTATATTAGTGATTTTCATAATATTTAGAAAAATTTCAAGCATTACTTCTTTGAAGATCTTTCGCAGCTTCTTTTCCTTTTTTTTTTTTTTTTTGAGACAGAGCCTCACTATGTCACCCTGAGTAGAGTGCTGTGGCATCACAGCTCACAGCAACGTCCAACTCTTGGCCTTAAGTGAATTTCTTGTCTCAGCCTCCCATGTAGCTGGAACTACAGGCACCTGCCACAATGCCCAGCTAATTTTGGTTGTAGTTGTCACTGTTGTTTGGCAGGCCTGGGCTGGGTTCAAACCCACTAGCTCCAGTGTAGGTGGCTGGCACCGTAGCTGCTGAGCTACAGGTGCCAAGCCTCCGTTTTCCTGTTCTTCAGTACTTCCGTTGTACATATTTTGTTATACCTTCTGCAGTTCTCCTTTTCTCTGAAGCTACGCTTTTTACTCTCATTCATTTTACTCCCTGTTCTTTATGAAGTATTGTCACCATCAATCTGTTCTCTGTTACTCATTTTTTCTTCTGCTGGTTCAAATCTACTGTTTTTTTTTTTTTAAATTTTGGATGTTGTGCTTTTAAGCTCCAACATATTCTGTTTAATATTTTTGCCCTCTGTTATGATATACCTGTTTGATGGCACATTGTCATTGTCACCTCCATACTTGTCAAACAATTGTTTATTTCTTTGAAAATATTTATAATACTTTCTTTGAAGTCTTTATATGTTAATATGATATCTGAGCCTTTACACAGGAAACTTCCAATTTCTGTTGCCTGTTTTGCTCCTGTGAAAAGGAAAGGATGCTGCTTATTTTTCTTTACATATTTTGGGATCTTTATTAAAATCTGGACTGTTGAGATGATTTATTGTACCAACTGCATAATGATTCCCTCTCCCAGAGATTTGTGTTAGTGTTGTATATTGTTTATTGAATTAGCGATAATATATTAATAAAGTTTTGTTTTCAGTGTGAAGCCTCTTCTGTTGCTCCTAGTAGGACATATCCTTCAACAAGCCCAGTGTCATTCTGAGAAGATAACAGTTTTAGTAAGATTCCATTTGACTGTTTCTATTCCAGATCTCTTTGTCAAACTCTCTGCCTCTGGGTATGTGACACTCAAACTTCAGGATCCCTAATTGTAGACAGAGAATATATACATATTCTCCTGTGAAAAGGAAAGGACACGACATTCCCTAATTTTAGACAATCATATCTGTATCTATCTATCTATCTATCTATGTGTATTTTTTTTCAGAATACCATGGACAAAAATTGCCCCAGAATTTGATTAAACTAACTCTTCCTTGTTCTCTCTGATAAACAAGCTGGCCTATGCTTTAGCTTCTCCTGTAGCTACTGCCTCATCTTATTCCCTAGCCACTGAAATGTACATGTTTTTTAAGAATGCATTAGGCCTGAACTCCCCCACACTCTGTTACAAAAAGTTATATTGTTTAGGGGCAGCTGTAATGTTTCCTGTTGTTCAGGTCAGCCTCTCATACTGGGAAGAATTTTCGAATGACTTATCTGGAGCTGACATTAAGGACACTTCTGCTTTATGAGCATTGTGCTTATCAGTGTCAGTAGATCATGCTCTTCTCAGATGCTGCATCTGGAGTAGAACTTTACTTTCTAAGGATGGGCTAGACATTAGAACAGCACCCCTGACCTCTTGATATTTAGTCTCTGAACTATTATGCTAGGTGTGTAGGGTGGGTGAGAAATGCCAGAGGCTTAAAACTTCATGAACTGCAGCACTTACTTGGGTCCTAGGGAAAGAAGAAATTCCTTTCAAAGGCCATAGTCACTTAAAATCCTAAATCCTCAGTTTCTGACATCAATTTTTGTACCTGGATTTTGATGTCCCAAATTCAGTTTTTCTCAGGAAAAAACATACACCATACACCATGTAACATATTTCAGAATGAAAAAATATTGTAGCATGTTCTAAACAATTTTTTTTTCAGGAAAAGGTGCCGAAAACCGTGGCACTGAAGGACTATGAGAGCATCTTAGGTACCAGACATCACTGCTGGTGAGTAAAATGGCCTTTTTACATCCCAGGGTCTAAGAAAAAAAGGGATTTCTGCTTTCTCTATCCCATCACCCACTGATACTTCTCTTATTCTTTACCTTTGTGAGAATGCATGTTTTTGGTGCTTATTCTTTGTCTCAGGAGTTAAAGTACATAATTCACTTGGGGGGATTCACATTTTCAGGTGGCAAGTGTGAGATTGGTGAGAGGACGGATATTTATTTCTTACTTGATGGATCTGAGGAATGCAAACTTCTTGTTAATGTGTTATATATAAAACAATGGGAAAAGGACCAGGGTAAGACATGCAAGGGTATTTCTTCTATGAATAAAAGAACCAGAAAAAAAGATTTGCTATTTCTCGCCTCTGAAAACTATCATGCAAAATCTCCAACATGTGATTAGGCAGCACTAAGGGAAGTATTTAAGAAACACAATAGAATTGGCAGTACAGGAGGCCCTAGGACCAATGCCACTGTCTGCTCACAGCTTGAAAATATTGAATGGCTGTGTCAAAGGTGAAGGAATGGGTGTTTAGGTAGGGCTGCCATGGTCATAGATGCTGTGTGTGGTACTCTACTGCAGAGGGTGGCAATCATATGTAATAAAAAATGATTGTCATCTCTGTAAGTTCAGTAACATATGACACATGCGACATTCATGATGGCAGTGTGCGTGTGTTGAGAGCACGTATTGTATGCAGAGGGACGCTTTCTTTTCAGTGCAGGTATGCCTCCCTCACAAACCATTCACCTCCACGCTGAACGCTGTCGGAGAACTCTCTTGGGTGCCTGATCAGAGGCAAGACCCAGGCACACAGAATCCGGGAAAAAGGTCTCCCCTTGGATTCTTCTAAGTTTCATATTCATTTTTCTAAAGTTGCCTGATTAAAACGGGAACAATTGTTTCTATGTCATTATGTAGTCCCTTTGTGCCTTGAGTATATGATTCCTTTTATGGAAACTATCTCCTACTCTAACATCCAAATCCACTAACCTGTTCTCACCTATCAGCCTCCTTCTTCATTTTTAAATCTTCTCCTCAAGCCTTCCCAGATTTCTTCCTGCTTTTCATTTTCCTAATATTCTGGAAATAAAAACATTTTCTACCTCAGATATAGAAGGTCCTTCTATCACATATGCCCATAAAAAACACTCATTCTTTGGAAGATATACTTTAATTTACTTTAAGCAACGAATACCTTAGGAGTTGAGCATTATATGCACACACTTGTATTATTTGATATGAAACTTAAAAAATGCTTGTTTACTTTCACATTTACTGATAGTATACCCTCTACATTCAGTAATAAGGGAGGAAGCCAGGAAGAAGTCAAAAAAGGAGAAAGTAAGAGACTGGTCTCTCTCTCTTTGCGCCCCATTAGGAGAGTGAATATATTGTGTGTTAGTTTGCATTTCTCCAGGTTTATCTTACTGCAAATTAGTTTTACTTTTGGAATGTGTGAATTCACATTTGAAATTTGGGGAGGATTTTAGCCATATTTCTTTCAACATTTTCTTTTCTCGTCTTTTGCGTCTTCTACTGGCATGCTAGGCATAAGCATATTTTAGTATGACTTCTGGTATCCACCTCTCTGAAGCTCTGCTCATTCGTTTTCATTAATTTCACATTTTAATTGTCTGTTCTTCACATGGCATTGCCCCTATCTTCCCATTTTCAAGTCCACTGATTCCTTTGCCAGCTAAAAATCTACTGTGGAGCCTCCTACTGATTTTTCATTTGTTATTGTATTTTGTGAAGATCTACAAAACATTTTTTAAGTATTTGTTTACTTCTTCGTTGATATGCACTTTTGAAGATGTTATCATCATAATTTTCTTTTCCTCCCAGGCATGGCTTTTAGTTCCTTGAAAAGATTTATAATGGATTCTTGAAAATACTGGCTCCTTAGTATAACTTCTGGGCCCTCTCATAGGCAGTTTCTGTCATTTGTTTTTATCCTGTTTAAAGGTTGCATTTTACTTTTCTTTAACTGTCTTAACTTTCTGTTGTAAAGTAGGTATTTTAGATTACATATTGTTTCAAAGAAAGATCCTGATTCTCCCTTTCCAGAGATTGTTCTTTTGTTGTTGATTGCTTCTTTATTTGCTTAATGACTTGCTGGGATGATATTAGTGAAGTGTCTTTTGTCTGCAGTGTGAAGCCTCTCATGTTATCCTCAGAGGGCACAGCTTTTTTCATGCACAGTTGCTCTAAGATGACAGCAGTTTCAGTAGGATTCTCTTTGTTTCTTTTCCTGATCTTTCTGTCAACTTGTCTAACTCCATGTGTATCACAAGGAGATCTTTGGCTCCCTAATCACAAAGATCTTTGGCTCCCTAATTGCAAAGATTGGTGTTTAGTTGTAAAATAATGCCATGAGCAAAAATTACTATCCAATGTTTGATCTCAATAATTTGTACCCGTTTATATAGATAGTTTTTGAGGCAAATGTTTTACCATTGCTCCAATACCAGGAATGCTCTCTTTGGCTGTCTCTTTCCATCATTTGCCTATGGGAAGCGAGGTGGCCTATGTTCATACCTTGTTGTTTTCATGAAGCCCCCAGCCTCACTTTCTTTATTTACCACCAAATTCCACCTTGTTTTTCTGGAGTGTTGTTAAGCTTGACTTCCAGACTGTTACAAATAAAGTCATTATCTTTAGGGAACAATTTTATGCTGTTATTAAGGCCAGCCTGTAGCACTGGAAAAATCTCTAATTCTCTATTCCCTGCCTAGAAGTAGGAGAAACATACCGTGCACGCTATAGAGTCGTTTGAACCAATGCTGGTGACCTCTCACAGCCTAAAAACATTGAGTGGTTTTTAAAGGGTTTATGAGAGGGTGGTTAGGCAGAGCTTTCATAATGTAGATGTGCTCTGTGTGGTACCTTGCTCCTGAGGGTGACATATACTTACATATTGATACAAGATGTGTGGCCCCCCAGCCAGCTCAGGCGAGCTGAGCTGGAGGATCTGCCGCCTTAGCCCTGGCAGCTGGCAGAGTAAACAACGGGCTGGAGGGTCGGCAGGGGGCCCTGTAGGAGGCTCCAGTAGCCGGAAGGGAGAGACAGGTGCTGGGGAGACAGCAGCACTAGGTCTCCCTCCCTTTGCACTTGCAGCTAAACAGGGAACCAACCCCCCGTTTCTGAGGCCTCGTCAATTTCATGTTTGTTTTCTAGGTCTGGGAACAGAAAGGGATTGTAGCCATTCATTTGCTACAGAGTTCCGGCTAAACATAGCTATAGAGGAACCTTGCACGCTAAGACAAACAACTGAGTTCAGGCTAAACATAAGTACAGAAGACCCCACGCGACTATAGGACTCTATACCCCTGGACAAAGAGCCCGGAGAGAGACAGACAGCAGGAGCGAGAGAGCGTCCCGCCCAGCCCACCCCCGGACGGGGTTATCTCAGGTGGGAGCTTTGGTGTTTTTTGATTGTTTTCTTTTCTGTAAATTAATCGTCTTACGACAGTTCTGTGGTCCGTGGATTCATGCTTCGAATCGCGGAAACCAAGAACCTACTGAAGACAAAACTCCGGTATCAGTATGATCGACACTCTGCAACGGGGTAATGTATGGCATGTCTGACGATGTAACTGCGAGTGTGCTTGGGAAGTGGTTAGTTGCATTCCGAGAGATTTATTCCCTTGAGTGCAGGTATGCGGTGGACACATCTCTTCCACCTTGCTAGACTATCTCACAGAGTCTTTTCACCTGAAATTTTAGTGGCAAATCTGAGGAACTGAAGTTTCTAGCGAAAAGCCTCTTACTGTTTTTTTTTTTCTGGGATTCATGTCCATTTTTCCTAAGGTTGACTGATCAAAATGGGAGCCAGGTTTTTACTCCCTGCCTCCAGAATATTGTTCCTTTTATATGACCTATTCCTCTTGCAGGAAGATGATCAAATCCGTTTACCAGTTTTTATAGACTCCTATTCTCCTTAGGCCTTTCCAAATCTTCTGCTTTTCAAATCCCTAATAGGCTTACATTTTTTTCCCTCTCGGATATTAAAACTCCACTTTTCATTAGCTGAAGAGGTATTCATTCCTTTGAAAAAACATTTGACTCCTTTGCCAAACACCCATTTATAAGGGGTTATGCATACCACGTAGAAACTTGTACTTTTTGATTATTGTTTTGCTTTATTTTGCTATTACTTTTTAAAAAGTTACGCTTCTTTATTTTTTCTAATACTTTCTCTATGGGTTCCATCTGTAACACTGCAATGAAAATAAGAGAGAGAGAGAGGGAGAGAGATTGAAAAGGAATGAATGCAAGACAAGGAGTCAGGATACAAATTATTTGCTTTATTAATTTTTTTACTGAGTAAGGTACAAGTCCGGGGATGGACAGACTTGTTTTTTAAAAGCTGTTGCTTTGGGCGGTACCTGTGGCTCAAAGGAGTAGGGTGCCGGCCCCATATGCTGGAGGTGGTGAGTTTGGGTTCAAACCCAGCCCTGGCCAAAAACTGAAAAAAAAAAAAAAAAAAAAAAAAAAAAAACTGCTGGAAAGGATGGATGAAGGTACTATATATAGTTGCAAATATATTTGCACGTAAACACGTTTCATTTCACTTGTGTAACTATCAAGCAGTACAATTTTTGGATCTTCTGGCAAGTATAATTTTAAATTAAACAGAAATAAACAATTTTGACCACAACTGCTTTCAAATTTTGCACTCCTATGAAAAATGTGTCAAATTAGCAGTTTCTCAGACTCTCACCAGGTGTTCACCAATGTTGGACATCTCTCAGTAGATTTATCTGCCATTCAAACACCTTCTTAATGACGTATGTATTGAGAAATTTATCCAAATTGTATTGCATTGATTTATTATTAATGACATTCAGAGTTTATGTATATTCTGAACACAACTATTTGACGGAGTGTGATTTGCATGTGTATCTCAGTCTGTGTTTTATATCGTAATTCTTTTAGCTGGATTTTGTTCGAAGCAAATGTTTTCCGTTTTGGTAAAGTACAACTTATTTTTTATTTGGTAGGGTGTGCTTTTAATGCCATATCTAACAGCTGTTAGCCTAAGATATATTAGCCTTGCTTGACTATGCTTTTGTTTCAGTGCTCTGAATATAACTTTCTACTGTTTTACAGTCTCCTTTAGAGTCTGCCCAGTGCTGGGTTTTCCTTGGGTAGGTCTAATCTTGGGGTCCCAGGCAAAGTTTGGTGCTCACTTTACACTTCACACAAGTGGAGAGTGTTTTTCTTCATGCTGTGCTGCCTGTGGTTGGGGGAGGGGTGACACGGAAAATGTAAAACTGTCCTTCTTGTCCTCTTTAATGTATCTTTTCCTATTTCTGTGCTACACGCAGGTGCTATAATCTCACACATAGGTTGCTTAGCTCTTGTTAAGGGATTTTCATGCATGTATAGTTGTTAAATTGATATTTCTGTGAGGGTGTGAGTGCTGGAAAGTTCTATTCTTGCTCCCACCGCCTTCATGATTTATTTTTCTGAAAACACATTTGAATCCTCTATAAGTCACCCATGTATTGAGGGTTGTTTATGATACCCAGAAAAGTTTATTTTTTGATTTTATTTAGTTACCTTGAAAAATTATATATCTTTTGCTTTTATGGAGAGTGGAGACTACAAGATGGTAAACATCTTATGCATGAGTTGACATTAATAGCTACCTTAAGATTACACAGCCAGCAAGAGGTAAAACTCTTATTAGAACTCAGAAAGTCCTTCTCTAGTGTCCTTGCTTTATTAATTAATTATTATTATTATTTTTGAGACAGAGTCTCATTAAGTCACCTTCGGTAGAGTGCCATTGCCTCACAGCTCACAGCAACCTCCAACTCTTGGGCTTAAGCAGTTCTCTTGCTTTAGCCTCTTGAGTATCTGGGATTACAGGTGCCACAATGCCCAGCTGTGTTTTGTTGCAGTTGTCGTTGTTTAGCAGAGCTCAAACCCTTCACCCTCAGTGTATGAGGCTGGCGCCCTTACTGAGCTATGGGTGCTGAGCCAAGTGTCCTTGCTTTAAGTCAACTCGGCACCCTCCCTTAGTTCATTTAACTCTAACTCCATTACTATTAATGGGTTGAGCATTGGAGCCAGCTACATTTCCCTATGTAGAGTTTAGAGAATGGCCCTGCTCAGAAAACAAAGGTCTCTGAAAAACTCATAACTACTCCTCACACCTGAAGGACGAGAATGCTCTGGATTGGAGGGAATTGCACTTGCACCCAGGATTTTCAGCTTTTATCAGATGGCACTGGGATGTCTGGTTATATTTTAACTACCACCTTCTCATACAGTTTGAACCATTAGTTGTGAAGGAATTAGGAAAGAAGGTTGAAAATTTTTAACATTTGTATAGATACTTTTGGTGGTTTATTGGACTAAATATCTTTGATCATACTGAGGGTTGAAGCTGAGGGATGTCTCCATTTTCACATGCTACATTCTTATGTGAGCTAAACCCAGAATGATATTCCAGTTGTTGGCTGGCATTCAGGCAGTAGCAGTCTTGTCACAACAAATAGGAAATGCCCACCTTTCTTTGGCTTCCTAGAAAGGGAGTCCTGCATTCAACCTGTCTCCTTTGATTTTACAATTGGTTGTGGATGGTAGCTCTAAATAGGTATAAGTTATTGGAAATCCTAGATAATTAAATATAAGAATTATTTAATAATATTTTAACAATTTAAAAGGATTATTATTATTTTAAACCAATAGTATAATCCAATTACTTAAGTATTTAATGGTGGATAAAGACAAATCCACAGTTTATTTTTTTTCCATAAATGTCCATTCCTCTTCCTGGTGAGTTAGAGTAACTTAGGCTTATGTGCAGAGGTAAGGAAGGGTTGAATGGGAGTGGGTAGGAAATGCTGATGTCAAATTCTCCACATACCACCTTTCTCAGACCAGAAATGTGTATAGACACTGGATAAATTTCTTGTCGACTCTGTGTGTCTGTTAACATTCCTACTGAAAGTAGAGGATAAGGGACTGTGAGCAAGAATTGGAGACAATTTCAGGACAAAAGATGATTTGTGCAAATATAAATATTTTGAGTCTTCTGTATTTGTAGATGATGTAAGACTTTTGACAGTTCTCTGAGATACAAGCTTGACTTGACTCTTTGTAGGTTACTAAGGCAAGATAAGACCCGGAATGCTGGAGGCCTTAGGGAAGTCCAGTTTAAGGGTCTCTGACCTCTTATATCTTCTCACAGTGAGTAAATTGAACACGTATGTATGTATTTTTACATACAAAAATAGAAATACAAATAAAAATACAAAATAAAAATACAAAAATTTGTATTTTTACAAATTTCCCAATGTCTGTATCTATAAGATTTTCCATAACCTGTTTTTAATTCTTTTAAACCAATAGTATTTTTTGTTCTTGAAAAACACCTCCTTTCTTCCATGTTATCTGATGGTATTTGTGTGATGAGAAAATTATAAACCTTCAGAGACTTGTGATGCAGAATGTAAAGTTTGGAATAGATTCTACAACCAGACCTCTGAAAAAAAGGCTGAGAATTCCAGATACAAGAGGAAAAAATAAGGTATCTCTAGGCTCTAAGCCCTTTTTGTCTCTTGGAAATTAATCCAGGTAAGTTTTATATTTTGTTTAATCTCTGGGAAATAAAAAGAGGTAAAGGGTTTTCTGCCCTTCATGTGTTGTTAACTCCAAACTTTTCTTTGTTTCTCTTTCTTGAGATTCCTGCATGTTTTCTATGACTCTTTAGTGGTTTTGTCATTAAGGTATGCAACTCCAAATAAGGGTGTATTAATTTTTAACTTATGCATGATGAATTACTACAAAACCAAGCAGCTTAAAACAATCCACATTCATCATCCCACATTCTCCATGAGTCAGTAGTCTGTACATAGCTTAGCAAAGTCCTTGGTTCAGGTACTTGCAAGGATGGGCTTTATGCATAGGGATTTACATAGCTGAAATCAAGGTTTCAACCAGGGTTGTGATCTCATGTGGAGCTCAAGGGCCTCTTGTAAAGTTGGAAAAAAAATTCCTTGTAGCTTCAGGATGGAGGCTCCTGGCATTGAGAGACCACCTGACATTCCTGGCCACGTTGATCTGTCCACAAAATGGCAGTTTGCTTCCTCAAGGCTGCCCTCTCTTGTCTCTGGTCTCTATATCCTCTTTTTTAAAGAGTTTGCCTGGTAGGTCAGCTCCACTGCCTTTTGATTCAATCAAATTCAAAATACCTGTGATTTTAATTATATTTGCAACATCCCTTTGTCTATAACCCATATTCTAATTATGGAAACAACATTCCAAAAAATTCAAAATTCCTGTTCACAGTAGAGAGGATGAGATTATATAGGACATGTGCATGGGAGCCTATCTTCTTTCTGCAAGAAAGCTTGCAAGTTTGAGGAGGAATTTGGGATGGAGAAGGATATAGTGGGAGTGTTGCTGGGTACTTTGACTTTGGAAGCAAAGAATATATAAAGCATAACTTCTCATGGCTTGAAATTCAATAGATTAACACAGATGAATATATATTTTATTTGAATGAGAGAAGAAAAACTAAAAACTTATTCCCCCTTGGCCTGAAAACCTGCAAATCAAGCATGCAACAGGTGGGAAGGATGCTGATTCAGGGAGGAATGACAGAGGAAGGGCTATTGGGGTGAGTGTTATACAGGGCTTTGTATAATCTTGGGACCTATACGTGGTTTGACACCATTAGGTGACTATGTGAAAGTGACAAGGCTGGGGACATTTTGGCAGTGCTACCATACTTAAACCCACTTTGTGCAGTGCCCCACTCCGGAAAGTGCCATTCAGGTGCACTTGAAATATGATTGGCACTTTTCCGGGTGTGGTAATACACAACATATACAACCACATATGGTGGCCCTGAGGAGAGGTGGTGTGAGTTGTCTGCACAGATACACTGGCATTGCAAATCACTGTCATTAAATTCTTGTGTTGAGTCCAGATCTAGGATTTGAGGGCCCCTGGAAAAATCTTACCATTCAGGTTTATGGAGGATTCACATACCTTTGTCAAAAAAGAATATGAATCCTTTGGAACCAGATTTGGGTTGGATCCATCATTGTCTTTTTTTTTGCCATTTTCTCTCTCATGCATTAATGACAATTATTAGAAACTGAGGAACTTTCCTTTCTTTAATGTCTTATCTGATCTATTAACCACAGTTCATATGGTTCCTAGAAACTTTCATTTATTTGGTCTCTTTGTACATTTTATTTAAACTATTTTTGAGTGTTTTTTGTGAAATAGAAATATTTATGAAAAGGGTAAGATAATTTCTCAGACGTTTGATACTGAAGATTAATGCACAGACTTTTCTCTTGTTTTCTGAATGCTTCCTACCTTAACCCAACTGCCTCAAAGAGGGACTAGCAGAGAGAAAAAGAGAAAGATAACAGATGGCAAGCACTGCAGCCCCAAGGGCCACCACAGGACCTGATGTTTGTCAGTTTTGCTGTTTATTTCTAAGCAGCTATGTGTCTCACTTCCCTCAAACTGTGGTAGAAATTTAGGTTTCAATGAAGAGAATGGAAAGTGCTCTAATCTTTGAATCTATTTGTAAGTGCATCATATGTGTGTACTTAGAAATGTTTGTTCCATTCTTTCTTGCATTCTGAGGGTTGACCTAGGCACTGCTGTACCTATCTGTGATATGATCTGGACTATGAAAGTGGCTGTTTGATATTTCTTCTCAAATTGTGTGTATATTTGGGAGGTTGTGGTTGTGCACATTTGTAGGGATGTGTGTGTGTGTATGCATGTACTATTTTGGAACTCTGTGTGGGGGACAATACATTGTATCATTTATTTTTGTAGTTTTGGTTTTGCTTTGATTTTATTCTTGTTTGACCTTTGCGTGTTGTTGGTCATTTATTATTTTGCATGTTTAGCTTGTGTTCATTTGAAGAACCACCATGCTATTTTTCTTCTTCTTTTTTTTTTTTTTTTGTAGAGACAGAGTCTCAGTTTGTCGCCCTTGGTAGAGTGCTGTGGTGTCACACAGCTCATAGCAACCTCCAATTCCTGGGCTTAAGCGATTCTCTTGCCTCATCCTCCCAAGTAGCTGGGACTACAGACACCTGCCACAAGGCCCAGCTATACCATGCTATTTTTCATAGCAACTTCAGCATTTAACTTTCCCACCAGAAATGCACAAGGGTTCTGATTTTTCTATTTGTCAACAGTTTTTACTTTCTTTGTTCTTTTTTTTGTAATAGCCATTATAATGGATATGAAGTGGTAGCTCATTGTAGTTTTAATTGGATTTATTTACTATTACTGGTATTAAGCTTGTTTTCATGTGTTTTATTATTTATTTATTTAATTTTTTTGCAGTTTTTGGCCAGGGATGGGTTTGAAACTGCCACCACAGGCATACAGGGCCAGCACCCTACTCCTTTGAACCACAGTTGTCACCCGAAGAGGAACTTTTTAATTTTTAATTTTTTTTTTGTTTTTTTAAGATCTCGTTTATAGGTGTGTATGAATTTGAGACAGTTTTTTTTTTGAGACAGAGTCTGTCTCACTCTGTCACCCCACAGTAGAGTGCCTTGGTGTCACCGCTCACGGCAACCCCAAACTCTTGGGCTTAAGTGATTCTCTTGCCTCAGCCCAAGTAGCTGGGACTACAGGTGCCCACCACAATTCCCAGCTATGAGAGATAGTCTTGAATCAATTTAGTCTATTGATAGTGATGGAGGAGCCTGAATACTGGTAGACTTGGGTTTCTCCAGATAAATTGTCCCACACTTCATTCTCTCTTTCTCTTTCCAGGGCAATAATTTAACTATTCATGTATTTGACTTAGTATACCTTCCTTCCTCTTGACAAACTTTTGTTTAAGTTAGCTCTCTAACCCTTAAAACATAGGTAGTTTGGGTTCTATGGCTCCCTTTCACCTACTTGGTTCCACCTCCCCTCAGCTTCACTATTTAAAGGGAACAACAGACCCCTGGGATGAGCGTGTCTCAAAATGATAAATTTTGGAGAAACTCTTTCAATAAGGAGTATGAAACATTAAGAAAATCCAAGGCTGAGAAGGAAGAATGGGATATGTCTAAGCTCTGAGCTATCTGCTCTCCTAGAAATGACGCCAGGCAAAAAAAATCTGTATCTTCTCCTGGAATGGTAGAGAAAATGGAATTTTTCTGTCTTATTAATCCTGGAACTGCCTCAATTATCTCCCTTTCTCACTCAGTTTCTTGCATGGTTACTTTGCTGCTTCTGTGGCTTTGGTATTAAGTTATAGAACTCGGAAGGCTGGGACAAAGAAATGTGTTGTGGATACAGAGAAAGCAAACTGTGTATAATAATGACAGAGACAGGTTGAATGAAAATCAACAGAGACAGGTTGACGAGGAGATTTCTCACCCAAGGCAGAGAAAAATGTCTCAAAACCAGCTCACTAAATATGCAGCAAGTAAGAGGATACTCACTCTGATAGTTAGCGAAGGGCAGTGTGTGGAAATCACATACTGGAGATGAAATTCTTCATTGAATGAAAATTGCTTGTGTGTATTTAGGCAGGGCCATGACCTTCAGTTATGTGTAGTGTCTTGCTCCAGAAAGTGACACTCAGATGTACTAAAAGATGATTGTCACTTTTTTGAGTAGAACAACACACATCATGTACGATACATGGCGTGACCGTGGATGTCAGCATACAAAGTGAATGGCGCTACCTCACTGGACTCTCATAAGCAGGCCTTGAGATGCAGGTCCTAGGGACAGAGTGCTCCCAGGAAAACTCACTTATGTACATTTTTCAGGGATTTACATAACCTTCTCAAAAGAGGCAAGTGCAAACAGATCAGAAAATTTGTATTGAGAAGGGGGCTTTTTCTCTTTGTGGATTCAGTTTCCAGTGTTACAGAAACCAAGTATGGTTTTTGCCTCACAAAAACTCCAACCTATTCTTTCCTACAAATGTTCCTTCTAGTTCCAAAGCCTTTTCTTTTTCCCAGGGGACTATTTAAATTCTCACTTGCCTGAGAAACTTCAGTCTGCACCCAGAAACTTTTTTACTCTCCCAGGATAGAGTGTCTTTAGAGGTTTGGATGTACTTTCTTATGTAGAAACAATACTTTCTTCCCCCGAGTATCTGTATGTTAAGTATGAAAATACATACATATGTTTATTTATTGAAAATACATCAATCTTTTCTGAATTTACCCTAATGATAAGGATTGAGAAGATTCCTAGAACATATGTTTGTTAAATTTCTTTAATTGACATTTATTTTTAAAATTATCTGAAGAGTTGAAGGGAGGCGAAGGTACTTATCTTAGACTTCTTGAGAATGATGACATGTCCACTTGTCTTTTCCTTTCCATTTTCCTTCAGTTGTTTCTTCTTAACCTGCTGTTTTTGCAAGGAAAACTTGAAAATTACAGACAGAAGAAGGCTGGCACTAGGTCCCCGGAGAGCATCTCCAGGACTGCAGCAGTGATTGGGCCACAGGTTATATACAACACAATGCTGGGAAATGAGGGTTGGATGGGGTGGTGGCAGAAGGACGATCATCCCCTTCCTGGATGAGCTCCCATAAATCGTGTTGAATGGATAAGTGGAAGTTTGTGGAATTTTGTTGTCACCTTAGATCAATGACATATCCCACACCACTCCAAATCTTGAGGAAGATTTAGATTGATCAAGAGTAAGGGTGCCCATGAAGTTCGTGTGCAATTTAAAATTTATAATGTATAATATTAAAAATTTAACATGCATAATATTCCTAACATTATTACCATTACCTATGCACAACAAGTTTCTAATGTTTAGAGTGTTTGCTCCCCTGTTTCATGAGCTCTAAGAGTTTCCTTGGGCAGAAAACGTCACAGTCCCAGTTGTGTATGTGTGCCAGGTGGTGATAGTGGCACCATTAGAAATTGTTCTCATATTTGTGTGTTTATTTTTGAGAAGGTGTGAGAGATTTGATGTGATTATGTGTGTGTTGGTATTCATTAGTTAGTTAATTTAGTTAGTTGATCAGTTCATGTGGTGATTGTGTTTAGATTTGGTTTGAGTTTTCAAAATGTTTTTACTTAGTAATATAGTTTATATGGAGTTTGCTACCTGGTTTTCTTTTTTGTTATTTCTGACTTTTTTGTGATTATTTTGTTTATAATTAAAGTTTCATTTTCATCTCCCATACTTGTTTTTTCAATTTAGTTTTTGTAGATTTATTTATGGTTTTCTTTTATTATTATGTTAAATTTATACATGCAAATTATACATATTTGGAGGCTCTAGTGTGATATTTGTATTGGTTCTAATTCAGCGTACCTCATACTTTAGTTTGCTGTTTGCTTTCATGCCTGAGATTTTTATTTTTTATTAATACACACACACACACACACACACACACACATATATCCAGCCATGTATCATTTTACATGGATGGAAACTTTGGGAGCAGAACTTCAGCATATGTGTATATATATAGCCCACATAGAGCAATCTATATCGTAATTATACATTGAGGTAAACTCAAAAGCACTATAAATAAATAAAAATAAAGTTCCAGAAAAGGTTCCCCTATCCCATGGGGAAAGAAAATCAACTGACCGGAAGTCCAAAAATAGAGAAACAGAAGGATAAGAACCAGAGGAAACAAATTGAAAACAAAATAAACACACCTATGGTGCGTAGTGCAAGGGTACTTGTCAGATTTATTAAGTATGGAGTATAAATGTCTTAACACAGTAATTAAGTAAATGGGATGAGGTTTATAACAGTATGATGTAAATGCTCCTAATTCTATATGAAATCAGCACATTGTACCCCATACATGCATTAATGTATCCACGATCTATGTGTTTATGATTTAATAAAAAAAAAAAACTGAAAACAAAAAGAAAACACAGTAAAATGGTGGACCCAAGAAAATGCATCGATAATTATCTTTAAAAGTAACTGACCTAAATACATTAAATAAAAGGAAAGGTTTGGTGGAGTGGTACCCACAACATCACCAAATTGCATACCATTTATAGGAAAGTCACTTCAAAATCAACAACATATGTAGGCTGAAAATTAAAGGATGGAAAAATATATACCAACAAATGTTAATTTTTAAAATGAAAGTATTATACATTCAGGACTGAAGTGTTCTCTGGTGGTTTGTCTGATTTATCCTAAGATTTTTACTATCAGTGATAGATAATTAAGTAGAAAAGGGTAAGGACTGGAGGACATTTGGATCTAGTTATTTTACCTCACTCTTCCTTTTTCTTTCAGTAAAAAGTATTATAGCTAAATATGGATTTTCTAACCATCTTTCAATTTTCCTACTATTGTAAAGATATGGTTTGTTTGTGTACAGAAAAGCTCATGTTGAAATTTGATCACCAATGTGGTGGTGTTGAGAAGTGGGGCCTGCTGGGGCAGATTCCTCATTGATGCCTTCATGGTATTCTTTGATCTTCTGTGAGTGAGTGAGTTCTCTCTCTTGAAGGACTGAGTTGGTTCTCCTGTAGGGTGACCGGACGTCCTGATTTTTGGAACGAATGCACAAATGGGCGGGAGAGCAGGAAGGAAATACTCGGTTTTCAGCTGCCATGTGGCTATTTTGCCAGAATATGAGTTTTATATTATTTTTGTTAATTTTATAATGTTAAACTGTAATAATGATAAATTAATCGAGAACTGCTTATCAAAGTTTGCATTGTTGTCAGGCCCTGCCCTGCCCCCGGCCATGTTGTCCTGCTTTACAGATGTTAAAATCTGGTCACCCTATTCTCCTGGGAATGGATTAATTCCCATAAGAGCTAGTTTTTGTAAAGCCAGGATGACTTAAGGTGTCACCTCTTCTCATGGGTCCTTTTCCCCTTTGACATTCTTTGCCATGTTGTGGCAGCATGCAAGCCCTCACTAGAACCCAAGGCCATCCCCTTGAACTTCCCAGTCTGCAGGACTATGTACTGAATAAATACCTTTTCATTTTAAATTACCAAGTTTCAAATCTTCCTTTTTAGCAACACAAAATGGACTAGACCTTTCTTATGCATAAGGACTTTGGAATCTTGTTGCTAATCTCTCAAAGTCCCACTTCGTCAAGTGTTGTCATGAGAGTTGAAAACACTCAAGAGAACTAGAATGGAAGGGTGAGAAATTATCTTGGTAAACAGGTATCACATGAAAAACTCAGAATTCTGTTTTTAAAATTTTTTCTGCTTAACATTTGTTTAGAAGTAGGCTTTGAATTTTTCCTTTCTGGCAACAAAATTCCTTCTTTTTTCCCTAAACAGACTTTTGCTGCTTTTCACTAGCTCTTCCGTGGATTGGAATTTAAGTAAATGACATTGGAAGAGGCGTCAGGAAGTTTGTGATGCAGGAGCCTGAAGGTTTAAGGTATTGGATCTTTCAATTTAAGGGATTCGTTTGAGGGTGGTAGGATAATTTTTAATGAATTATCCCTTGTATCATTAGTAATTTGAAAATAAAGAGTATAATGAAAATATTCATCTTTCTTTCCAAGGAAAAGGAAATAGAAGGAATCATTCTTTCTTGCTCCTGAAACCTGGCACATTATACATGGATGAGGTGAAGAGACACTTAGAGAAAAATGGAAGAGGAAGAACAATAGGATGTCCACAGAGTCTGTAGACAAATGTTGGTGTCTACTTAAAGGGTTAAGTGTGAGTGGTAGAAAGAAAGTTGCATAGAATATGTCTTTGAGTAGAGCTGTCACATTCAAACACTGTATTCAGCATCCTACTAAGGAAGGTTTGATTTACATAAACTAAAATATATACTTTTTTCTGTTCTGAAGTGGAGTAATGTACAACATGTACATCAATATGTGGTACACCCTTTCCTGGGGTGGGAAAGGAGCTTTATGCATAGAGCAGCCGTCCTTGGGTAAAGTTCTACCTCCTCTCTGCTGAGCTATCTTAGAGGACTTTCAGAAGCACATCTTGAGGGGCCAGAACATACATGAAGAAAAGCTTCTAATATGTATTCTTCAGGGTTTTATATCCTATTACCTTAAAAAGGCCTAAAGAAACTAGAAAAGTTTTGGTAGAGATGCAGCCTTCTTGGTAGCCTCAGAATTTCAATCCTTTCTGAGAACCTAAATACATGTCCTGTGCTCAAACCTACTTTGTTCTTAGCTTTCAATTTGCTTCACTGGACTTGCCTTCTTTTTGACCGAATTGTCTTCTAATTTAGAATCCAGCTAAATTCAGACGGCCTTTACTGTCTCAAAAATTGAAAGTACTTGATTCAAGGCCTACAAGGACTCAGGGGTGTCTAACCTGCAGCCCATGGCTACATGTAGATTATTTGAGGCCTGTTTTGCTCATCTGTGCTGTCAGGTATCACAGAAATTATGCATGGATTTTTTTTTCTTATGAGCTTGAATAATTGTTTTTGTATTAAATGTGTGGACCAAGACAACTCTTCTTCCAGTGTACAGCAGAAAATTATAAAAAAAAAAAAGCGGTTAGACACTCCTGCAAATTTAGACAGTACTTTCCATTCTCTCATCTCACCATATAGGTGACAGATTACGGGAGTATGCAGATACATTTACATTTTAATGTTTATTTTTAAATTTTGTGCAGAGAGATACCAACGTGACAAAATATATATCTGAGAAGTTTTGAGAAAAGAAATAATGCATTGGCTTTTCTCTGTTGCTTATTTGAGGTGACCCTTCTTAACATGGAGCTCTCACAGAAGTGAGGAAGAAGGAGAATGGATAGAGGATGAACTCATCCCTGGTGACCACAAGAAGCACAATCTAGGAAGCAAGTCATAAATGTTACATTTCTACATCAAAGGATGAGATGTAATTTGTTAACCTGAGAGCTCATTACATGCCATGCAAGCTCTTCTAAACCATGGCAGGATGTTTGGTTGGCTACTGATGTTTATGGATTTTGTTTATCTTGAAATGGCATGCATCAGCACATTGAAAGCTGTGAGGAAATATGGGCTGGACTGAAGAAGACAGTATGTTCTGCTTTGGTTTCTACCACCTCACAATGGTCCTACATCTATTTCTTTTCCAGTTCTCTCCTCCCTGAACTTAGCATCTGCCAATGCAGTAAGTGTCATTTATCCCTGATATATGCTAGGTTGCAACAAGGACTCCTTTGAAATTTGTTCTCAAGTTCTGTTTGGAATTATTTGGGTATGAAGTTATTTTTTAGTGTGTATGTTTTGGATTTTTTATTTGCATATGTGAAGATGCACTCTCTTTTTTAGTGTTTGGTTCCTTTTTGATCTTCTGTTTATGGAATTAGTTTGCTTTGTATATGATCTTGGTTTTTTATTATTTTTATTGTCATTTTGCTTTTTTTTTCTTTTGGTCCATGTTCCCTATAGGGTTTTGTATATTTCTTTCTTTCTTTCTTTCTTTCTTTTTTTTTTTTTTTTGCAGTTTTTGGTAGGGGCTGGGTTTGAACCCACCACTTCCAGCATATGGGGCTGGCGCCCACTCCTTTGAGCCTCAGGCGCCACCCGAGGGTTTTGTATATTTCAATGTGTTATATTTTATGTGTTGTTTCTATTCCTGCTTTGCTTGGTGTTTTTTAATGTGTTTCATTTAGAATGTTCAGTGGTTTTTTCTTTCTTAAAAAAGTTTTTCCCCTTTTTTTAAATAGAACTCAATAATTGTGCATATTTATGGAGTACAGTGATATGTTTTGACATATATTGTGTAATGATTAAATCAAGGTATTTATCATTTATGTTACCTCTTACATTTTTCTTTGTGGTGATAACGTTTAAAATCCTTCCTTAGAGCTATTTTGAAATATACCATATAATACTGTTAACTATAATCACACATCTGCACAATAATACACCAGACTTATTCCTCCTATCTAACGGCAACTCTGTACTTGTTAACCAATCTCTTTCTCTTCATCTTCCTGTCCCCTAGTCTTCCTAGCATCTGGTAACTACTATTATACTTTATGCTTCCATGAGGTCTGGATCCTACCTGTATGATATATGGTTTTGTCTTTTATACTGTACTGTTTTGTGTGAATTGTTTGTTGTTTTGCTTCATGTAGATTTGCATCTGTTGCATGTGTTTCATATACTATATTTCTCTCTTTGTCTTAATGTTGATTTATAAATACGTGGCTGTTTTGGCTGTTGTTTTGATGCTGCCCTCCATTTCTTGCCAAAGGATGCCCAACATGATGCTATGTGTGTAAGGAAGGTTCAGTTTGGGCAGAAGATAATTCTATCAAGTATTCTTCCAACTGAGTTCTCTCTGGCCTTCAATATCTAAATATAATAAGGATTTGAAAGTTTTTTCTACCTACTTTTGAGCCATATAAAGTAGTTTTCCATGTGCCAAATATATTACATTGAAAATTGGCAGAATAATGAAGTGTTTCAAGTCTGAGAGGAGGAAGTGAAACGGACAATACTTATTCTAAGTCCTGAAATCTACCTTACCATATGTGCAGCAGGTGAAGTGATAAACACCCAGACAAAGACAGAGGGGACAAAAGAGGGAAGGAAGTGGGGCAGGTTTACAAGAAAGATTTTTATAGTTTGGGCATGGTGGTTCACACCTGTACTCCTAGCACTCTGGGAGGCCAAGGCAACTGGATTACCTAAACTCAGGAGACCAACCTGAGCAAAGTGAGACCCCTGTGTCTAAAAATAACCAGGCATTGAGGTGGGTGCCAACAGTCCCAGGTACATGGGAGGCTAAGACAAGAAGATCACTTGAACCCAAGAGTTTGAGATTGCTATGAGCTATGACACCATAGCACTCTACCAAGGGCCACAACGTGAGACTCTGTCTGAGAAAAATAAGAAAGGAAGGAAGGTAGAGAGGGAGGGAGGAGGAAGGAAGAAAGAAGAAAGAAAGAAAAGAAAAGAAAAGAGAAAAGACAAGACTTTTACAGCGTATTCTGTTGACCCTTCATGGACTAAGAGAGTTGGGGTTTTGACTGAAATGGCATATTAGAAGAGTAGATGTGTGGGTAGGATCACTACCTTTAGCCATGCTATGTGTAGTACTTCACTTTAGGAAGTGCCAACCATGTGGCTAGAAATATGATTGGCACTTCTTAGAGTGAAATAATGCACAAGAAGAATGACCTCAGTGCTGACCTTGGGAGAGGGAACATGGCTACCTGTGTACAGACTTTGCCATTTCCTAAGTCTCAGAATTTAAAACTGATTGAACTCATAGAACCCTTTTAAGATAAGTCTTATGTGGGGTAAAACCCAGGGAATAAGAGTTCCTGGGAATAATCTCATCTGTAGGCTTTTTAATGGCTTTATATCACTTATAAGGGAAGATCCACCACTTTCACCATGTTGTCGGCAGTGCGCTACTCAGGAAGGCATTATTCATATTGAAAAAATTGTGAATGGCGCTTTTCTGAGTAGTGTAATGTACAACAATGAACGACGTTTGAAGTGACATCGGCAATGGTGGATGGAGCTCCAGTCACAGGGCTGCATTCTCTTAAACTCTAGTATATAACTTTATTTCCCATTACCTTAGTGATGGTCCATTCCATGTATTGTCTGAAGCAGAGACCTGATACAGAGTCTGAGGATCCTTGGAAAACCTTACTCATGCAAGTTTTTTGGTGTACTTGTTTTCTCTCCAAAATAGGACTGACCATACTGGAAAGATTTGGAGTAGGAAAATGATCCTTTTTCTCGTAAGTCTTTAATCTCTGTACAACTCAAATATATGTCTTACCTTAAAAACTCCTGAAAAGTTTATACTGATCTACTTCTCTCACAAAAAGCAAGCCTTCTTGCCCTTCTCTGCTGAACCATAAATTCCTTTAACCCTTTAATGGAGTAAGAGGTTTAGATGCTCTCAAATTCCTTTGAAAATTCTTGTATATCCTTGATGATATCATACAATCAGTAGGGGTTAATATTGTACCCAAACCTTGCTCTCATTTCAACAATTTACATTTTCAGCTTATCTTTTAAGTTTTACATGAATGCAGTGATGAGAATACATATGTATGTACATATGAGTGCTGTCTGGAAGGTATTCAGTCATGAATGTTCTATTTTTTCATACTACATGGCTGGATACTTTATGGATAGTCCTTGTATATCTGCATCTCCATCAAGATTCTTCAAAGGAACTGAAGCAATAGAATATATATATAATTTATTATAAATATATTGTTATATGTATATTTTATTATAATCTAAACAGATTTTCTATAAGATTATTATGAAGTTTTATAAGGAATTGGCTCACATTATTATGGGGGGTGGTAAGTCTCAAGATCTACAGGGTGAGCTAGCAAGCTAGGGACCCAAGAGAGGTGATGGTATGGTTGTAGTACAATCACAAAGGACAGAGAACCAGGAGAGC
Source organism: Galagoides demidoff (assembly GCA_963574575.1). NCBI lineage: Eukaryota > Metazoa > Chordata > Mammalia > Primates > Galagidae > Galagoides > Galagoides demidoff. Next base: position 24,441 of record CAUYQV010134916.1, read on the forward strand.
CACTGGTACAGTTCCAGTCCAAAGACCAACAAGCTCAAGACTCAAGAAGAGCCAACATTTCAATTTGAGTACAAAGCCAGGAAAAAGTAGATTAGTCGGTTTAAAGGCATGCAGAAAGGAGGAATGCTCTCTATGTCAGGGTAGGGTCAGCATTTTTGTTCTTTAGGCCTTCAACTGATTGGTTAAGGCTCACCCACATATTGGGCAATCTGCTTTACTCTTTTAAATATTAATCTTACCGAGAAAGACGTTTGGAAAAATCCCCAGAATAATGATTGGCCAAATATTTTGGCATCCCGTAGTCTAGTCAAGATAGCACATAGAATTAATTAATCCCCACCCCTTGTCACATTTCTTATTTAATTAACAAATGAGGAAAACACAAAGTTATAATTCTACCTAACATGATACAATTATTCTTTGTACAATGAAAAATATGCTAACCAATTTGCCAGAAGAGGAGATAAATTCCTGGAATGGTATTGATATTCCATAATGTTAATACTATGAATTAAAATTAGCTATATTTAATTACTATGATATAATGTCAATACATCTTATGTTACATGAAAAGTAGTTAAGAGAGAGAAAACAAGAAATATATACACACAAATATGCAAATATATTTGTAACAAAAAAATACTCATGACAACTTTAGTCCTCATTTCTATAACTTGTCATGTGGTAGTGGCTGGTAATATTTGTATTAGGTTTGTAAAAACAGTTATTTAAGTTACTTTTTATTAATAACCATTTTAGTCTAATTTTTTGCTTAGATATTGGTAATGATGTCTTAAAATCTTCACATATGAGTATATGTGGGTTCGTCTCTTTCTCCTTTTACTTTTGTCAAATACTGCTTTAACCATTTTGAAAGTATCATTTTGCAGCATATCTCACTTAAGTATATTTGATTTATATATGCTACTCTTTTTTAAGGTAGTGTCTTTCTGCTATATCTTATTCCATTTTTTATTCATGTGATATTTATTCAATTTTTATTAATATTTAATCTCACAAATAACACAGATTTTTTACATTTTTATGCTATCTGACAAAATTTACATTTTACTTGAGAAGTCGGTTGCATTTATTCATCATGACATTGCTGATTTGGTTGGACTAAAACTATAATATTATCTTTTTCAGAATTTCTAAAACTTGCAGAACTTGGTATGTGATGGTGATACATAGCTGAACAAAAGCTGGCCCTACCTGCAAGGAAGTTGCAATCATGTCATAGAGGAAAAGGAACGTAAATACAAAGGTAAAGTAAACAGGGGAGGGCAGTTGTCTCGCCTTTGGTAGAGATGGAGGTGAGTATCTCAGCAGTGTCCAAGTTGAACAGCTCCTTCAACTTAAGACCCTTGAGTTCATCATCTCTTCCAGAGCTCACTAGTCTGCTAGCATTTAGCCATTTAGTTACTCCAGACGTAGGCTGTTAGCACATCGTTTGGAAGACGTGTTTTGCCTTCTGATGTATCTAGATAAAAGACTTTTGCTCAGTGCTGAAAAGTGGTGGCAAATTTTGGGTTGAGGAACTCATATCCTGTTCCTTAGATTCAAACTAGGCACAGTCTCAGGCTGGCTGTTTTCTCCAGAAGGTAGATTAGTCATGACTGGGCATTGAACACATGGAAATGGTCAATGATTTCCCTAAACTCAGTTTGTGTTTCTAATTGTATAAGCTACATATGATTCATAAAAATTATTTATTCTCAAGGCACAAATGATAGTACTAGAAAAAAAAATCTGCCCTCTCTCAGTGGTCAGTTATTCTCAGAGTATTTAAGTTTCCTTCCATAGAATTGCTTGAATTCTATCCTTACATATGTACCTTTCCATCTGAACCTCAAATGCCTTTACCTCTCACTCATTTATGTCACCTTCGTTCTCAGAGCCTATAACTTTGCCAGTACTTAGGAAATCTCTCAGGTCACTATATAGTTAGAAATTAAGATGGTACCCAGAACTTATCCTTCACTTTTAATATTAACTGTTGTTTTATATTATGTGTGAAGGGATGATGTGACAAAAATACCATTTGAGTACAAACAAATATTGTGATCCTCTTTAGTGTGAATGAATATTACAGTTCTCTTGCATATGAATAAATACTGCATGGACTCTTTTCCTCAAATATTTCTTCCATTATCTCTTATTAACAGAACTAAATGAAAGAGAGAAGATGTTAAGAGCCACTCTTAACAGCAGTGGGCCAGTGCCTCGAGAGTAAAGGATAAGTTTTACATTCTTCCTCTGGGAAATGGGTAGAAACTAGTATAGCCCCTGATAGAAGTTCTTTACTATCATTTTACTATTGAATAAACAACTTCTATTTGCGAATTTTTATGCCCAAATATGATCATACATCTTACCGGAACCCAAGCTGTGTGTGTTGGGGGAAAATTTACATTGTAACAAAAAGTTGAGAAATTGCTGGGGTTTTGTCGCCTACATTTTAGGAAAGAGGACACTTCATGTGCCTTTCTCCCATTATCTTACTTGCTCCTTCCTGAACTCAGCATTGCCTGGGTCTGCCCCTGTGCCTGCGGTAAGTTTTTCCTAATTTTTTGGTGGTTTATTTTGACATTGAAGTTATATTGGGCATTAAAAACAATGCTTCTATAAATATTGATGTATAGGTTTTTGTTTGGACATTTATTTTGGAGTCTACCATAATTGGTGTGAGTACTTCATATGTGTATTAGGTTTGGAATTAGAATTATATATGAGTGTGCTTATGTTGTATCATCATTATTGGGTTAGCTTTGATATTTAGTTTATGTGTTTTATTAATTAGTTTTTCTTATATTATTGTTGTATATTTAAATTTTATTTTAATATACTATTGGACTTTGTTTCCTAGAATTTTTTCAAGGTTGAATTTATAACACCTGAAAGTGACCAGATTTTGCACTGGCTTTATTTATTTCCTTTTGATTTTTTTTCTTACACAGAATCTCACTCTATCACCCTGAGTAGTGCTATGACATCATCATAACTTACAGCAACCTCAAACTCTTGGGCTCAAGAATCCTCTGGCCTCAGCCTCCTGATTGTCTAGGATAGTACAGGCCATATGCCACCATGTCCAGCTAGGTTTTTTTTTCTATTTTTAGTAGATATAGGGCCTCACTCTTGCTCAGGTTGGTTTCGAATTCTTAAGATCAACCAATCCTTCTGTCTCTGCCTCCCAGAATGCTAGGATTACAGGAATGAACCATCATGCCTGGCCCAGGCTTTATTTATTTCCTTATTTTTCCTTGGATGTTCCTGCTCATGCTAGGGCCCCACAGAGATAGATTGAGAAATAGTTATACATTGTATATACATATATTAGAAGATGTAGTATTTTTTGTTTCTTCTCCCACTCACAGGCCAGATGATCCTTTTTCAACTACATCAGTATTTTTGTCTTGGCAGCTGCTATTTATTATGCTTTTGTCTGAGGAAAAATAAAGATAAAAGATATATCCTCCTTTTCCTAGATTCTTTAATCATCATAATTATTTTGAGAGTCATTTGAGTTGTTGCATGTACTAATAATTCAAATATTTTTATGGTTGAGTTATATTTCAGTATTCACATGATTTGTTTATCCATATACCTATTGACAGACATTTGAGTTATATTGGATATTATAAACAATGCTTCTGTAAACATTGATCTATAAGTTTTTGTTTAGACATTTGTTTTGGAATCTACCATAATTGGTAGATTTGTGTTTAGCTGTTAAAGAAAGTGCAAGTCCCTTCCCACTGTGGTTGAACTGTCCTCCCACATCCATAACAACACTTAGTATAGTTAACCTTTTTAATTTGAGCTATTCTAGTGGGAATAAAGTGCTCTCTCATTAAGGTTTTGATTTTTATATGCTTACCTGCTATATGAATGTGCATTTTTATGTGTTTACTTGATATTTTATATATTCTTTAGATAAATCTATTTGTAAAAGTGAAAATCTAGGAACAAGTGAAATTTCCTTCAAAGTGTATGGTACATTCAAAGTGTATGGAATACTGTTGTACAATGAAAGGTAAACGTACTACTGATCAAATCAACAATTAGATGAGTCTCAAAAGCATTTTGCTAAATGAAAGAAACCAGTCTCAAAATGTTCTGCATTGTATGATGACATTTATATGATATTCTGGCAAAGGCTATTTATATTAATGGAAAGTATATTAGTCATTGTCAGGACTTAGGGGTAGGGCAGGGTCAAGCTACTAAATGACAGAAGGAAAGAATTCACTGTGGTGCACTTGTTCTTTACCTTGATAGTGGTGATTCTTACTCTATCTACATATGAGTTAAAATCCACAGGACTATTTATATACACAAACTTTTAATTTTGCTGTGCATTATTTTTAAATCTTCTATGTCTACAAATATTTCATGTTACATATCCTTTTAGTATGTGTTAGTCTTAGTTGGTCAAGGTAAATAGCTCCTGGAATGTAATGATGGAAAAAGAAGATCTCAAAAATTGTACCTCAGATATTTGTTTTTTTTATATTTCATTGTCTAATAAAAGGGAACTTGGAGGCCTCGGTCCATAAATTATTAATTCTAGGACCAGAGAAGGGAAATTACAAGATGAATCTTGAGCAGTTGGGAATACCAGAAAGTAATACAAACAAAATAGATCATGTCTCTAAATGGTTGAGCACACATATATTCCTACAGCTTACACATTGATAGTTTAGATATATGACAATATATGGATATTGATGGCCCTAAGAACATTTACCAAAATTCATAGATGAGGATATAAGCCCAGGGCATTACTTGAAGGAAGAGATTTCACAACCACATTTAGAGTCTATGCTCACTTACTCTTAGAGAAATATTAATAAATGTAGAATTTACCAGCAAATTAATATTACCTTAGTATATGAGTTCTCATCCTGGCTTTAGGGAGGTTCTAGAGAATTAACCTCATGAAGCCTGTGAATTTGAATGGGAAAAAATAATTAAAATGAGCATTTCCTGCTTATGTATGTGGACAAGAAATCTCAGTTTCTTTTTAGTTCCTCAACTTTATAACCAGTAGAAATCGTGATCATTTTATATCACATTGAAGTTGTTACAAATAATCTTAATATCAAATTTCTAGTTACTACTTTAAAATTATTGGTATATTAATTAATATATCATAACTGAACTTTCATAAATCAACTCAAAAACCACAGAATAATGTAAGAGCCTAGATAGAAAGAAGTAAAGAACAGTCAGAGGGTAGAAGGGTAGAAAGGCAGAAATTTCATTTCTTCGTCACATCTTGGAGAGAGATGAGGCCACATAAATTAACAAGGGTTACAAGCAACATAGAAAACGGGATCGCAGATAAAGGCTGCTTATTTTATTCCTCTCAGCTTCAGGGTTTGTTTTAGCTTATGTATTTGATACGTGTTATTAAAATTTAATAACAATTTATTCCTGCTTGTCCTATAAATCTGTATGTTAAACTTTGACTCAGGGTAATATGGAACAGGGAAGGCCATGAGTAGATGTTGAATAGTTGCTTGGCATAAATCTCGGTACCAAGGCAAAGGCAGAACCCCGTGAGGATTTGAATAAAAACTTTATCAATGGGCAGTGTTTGGTCTGTGTCACCACATTCAGCTATTCCGTGTGCAGTGCATTTCACAAGAAGGTGTCACTCATGTAGATAAAATATGAATGGCGCGCTTCTTGTGAAAGGCAATGTACAATACACTTCACGTCTGTAGTAGCCTTGGATCAAGTTGTAGCTATAAGCTCAGAAATGGCTGTTATAGATCCTATGCATGCACTCTCCTGTGTTGGACTACCTCAAGAACTTGTGTTTTCTACAAGACTATACGTAGGAACTGTTGACTCCTGGGAAAACACTTCCACTTGGGTTCTTAAAAAATGTATGCACTTCAGCGAAATAAGGCTTGACTACAATGGGAAATGCATTGCATTGAGGAGACAGCTTTCCTGCTTTGTCAACAGAGAAGTTTCCTGCTAGGTTCCCAAATTCTCTAAACTTTCCTCATCTACGGACTTTTCATCATTTGCAAGACTTCTTCATAGCTCCCCAAAGACTCTCCTGCCTGTCCAATGCCTCCATTGTTGAACTACAGGTTCATTTTTTTCTCAAAGACTTAAACATGTTCTTCTTCCCTGACTTTGAAAAGACGTTTGAAACATGTTACCGATTTATAAGGGACTAAGCACTTCTCATCCGAGAAGCTTTTATTCTTTTAAATTATTGTTACTTTTTCTAAATTTATAGTTGAAGCGGGGGAAAAGCATCATAGAACTGACAAGAGGGCAGTGCCTATGGCTCAAAGGGGTAGAGTGCCAACCCCATATCCTGGAGGTGGTGGGTTCAAACCTAGCCCAGACCAAAATCTGAAAAAAAAACCAAGAACTGACAATCAGGAGATAGCTGCGAGGCTTCTCTACCCGCTCTCTTGTGGTGATACTTCTTTTTTTATATTTTGGATTAATATAAGGGTACATACAATTAGGTTACATTTTTGAGTTTGTAAAGTCCAAATTGGAGTTGTGACTTTAAGCCAGGAAGTGTGTTGTATACCTGCACATTGTACCCATTAGGTGGGAACATACCAAATCCCCTCTCCATCCCCCCTTCTTGAATTTGAGTTTTTCTCTCATATGTGCACATTGCTGTTAATCTACAAGATTCAACTCAGTATTGAGTTGAGTACATAGGATGCTTGATTTTACATTTTTTTTCCCTGATCTTTACTTAGGAGAGTGTTCTCCAAATCTAGCTAAGTTGTAACAAAAGATATAAAATCTCCATCTTTTTACGGCTGAATAGGATTCCATGGTATATATACCATGGCGGCCATTCTTAACTCTTAACCTAACAGAGAAAGGAGAGAGGGGAAAAAGAGGAGAAGGAGGAGGTGAGGGGGAGCAGAGGGGAATCTGGAAGCAGATGTTAAGTACCAGGCTGCTGGATGCCATTTTCATCATGGGACCACTACATGTGTTTGGGAAGCAGATTATAAACTTCATATCCCTGTGTTGGGAAATATGGGGTATCCTAAGTAATGCTCCCTTAGAAATGATCTCCCTTTAATCACATAAGTGCTTTCAAGCGTTATGTGTTTCTGTAGTTTTATTACTGATTTCAAAATAGTCCCATGCCTCATGATACCCTAACACATGGGGAAATTTAGAATTTTGCCCAAGAGAGTAAAAATAATTTATTCTTTTTTCCTAACATGTTTCACAGTGTACAAGCTGCATCTATTGCATGCAGTGTTTACTTCTCTCCTTTCTGTTCTTTGATGTCCCTCTCAGGGGTTTGATGTCCAGAGGTAACTGCCGCTGAGATTGTGGCGGCCCTCTCCTCCGGGAGCTCCGAGTGGGAAATGCAGGCTGTGCTGAGGAGGCTCCCACAGTGGGCCCTGCTTCCTCACCCCTCTCTCACATATTACCTGCTTTGATTACCCTAGAACACACACAGGAGGCAGGTGAGTGGGGATGACAAGGCCCTGTTAGTGAACAGACCTCTGGGGGAAAATCCACAGGAGGAAGGAAGAAGGCCCCTCCACTACAGGACGCCCCTGACAGTAGCTATGCACCAGAGGGATACCCTTTGACTTCCTCTGGAAGAAAAGACGCTGTGTGAAGGCCCCTGGGAGAGATAGCCAGGGTACACTCATCTACCTCTAAACCCCTGAAGGTGAACCACTGTGTTGCTTTCTCTGTAGGTGTCTGTGAGGTGGAAGAATCCCCTGATGCTGTTCTTACACCTCTCCAGGTTCCTGCAGAGCTTCACAGATAATTCTCCACATCTGGAGGGGATGTGGGTATCCCTGGGAGGAAGGCAGAATGTCTAGGGGCACAGAAGCGGCAGGGGGTGAGCCGGAGGGTTTGCATTGTCCCTCAGGCCTCAAGTAGATGCCTTAACCTGCAGTAGGTGTTAACCACCCATAATGTATAGCACATTGTGACCAGACTCATTCGGAGTTTGTCCTAATGCTTTTATTTATGTTGTTTGGGGGAGAATTTAGTTTGTGTAGACGGATTGGTTTGATTTGAATTTGCTTTGGCATTACTGTTTTTCTTATTGATTGTCATTTTTGCTATTTACATGTATGCTCCTATTTGTTATTTGTCTTGATTTCTTTTTGGTGTTTATGCAGGTCTTACATAGCTAAGGCTGCCATAACAAAATACCATCTCTGTGGCTTAAACATCACAAATCATTTTCTCCTGGTCCAAGATCAGGGTGCCAGGATGGTCTGTTTCTAGTGACAGCTGTCTTCTTGACTTGCAGACAACCATCTTCTCACTGTATGCTCATACGCCCTTTTCTTAGTCCATGTATCTGTAGAAAAAAAGAGAGAGATTAAGAGAAAGCAAGCCTGCTAGTGGCTCACGCCTATAATCCTAGCACTCTGGGAGGCCGAGGCGGGTGAATTGCTTGAGCTCACAAGTTTAAGAACAGCCTGAGCAATAGCAAGACCCTGCCTCTACTAAAAATAGAAAAACTGAAGCAGGAGGATCACTTGAGTCAAGAGTTGGAGGTTGCTGTGAGCTATGACGCCATGGCATTCTACTTAAGGCAACCACAGCATGGGACTCCAAAAAAAAAAGAGAGAGAGAAAGAATGAGAGCTCATCATATCATATGGGCTCCACCCTCATGATGTCATCTAAACTTAATTATTGATACCTCCCAAAGGCCCCGCCTCCAGGTGCAATCACATTGGGTGTTAGAGCTCAACGTATGAAAGAGGGAAAAGCCAATTCAGTCCCTAGTAATGCATTTCTGGGTTTTGTTTTCTTCACTGTGTTTTATAAAATCTTGTATTAAACTTTGGTTTTTGTATAATTTGTATGCTTCATTTTTTAGTGGTATCAGATTGTTATATTTTGTTTGTGAAATTTGATTTTTGCTATTTGCTTGTTAATTGTTGATTTTGTCCCCTTTTGTATGTTTTGGTATGTTCCTTAGGGATTGGTATGCCTTTGTGTTTTTACTTAATTTGGAGTTTGGGTTTTGTATGTGGGTAGGTTTGTTGGGTACTATTAGTTGGGTTTGCCTATATTTGTGAGAATGTATATATTTGTCCATGTGAAGTTATAGGTGTATGTGTACAAGTATACTTCCATGGGTTTGGTTTATCTTCTGTGATAGTTGTTTATATACTTATTTTGTTTTTATTGTGATTGTTTTATTTAGGTCATAATTTCATATTAATTCATATTTTTATACATTTCTCTCTTTTTGTGAGTAATTCATGTGCTCATTTCTGCTACAGCTAAAAAATGATTTTTTTTTATATTTTAAATTACTATAAAGGTACAATTACGTTACAATGTTTACATTTGTTAGGTAGTTGTGTCCTGCACCAAAGAGGCGTACCATTCACCCTTACCTTGTGCCCATTAAGTGAGAACATACCAGTCCCTTTCATCCTCCCCTTTCCTTCTTCCTCTCTTCTCCCAACTTGAGTTGAATTTAATTTTTCTCTTCTCTGGGTGTGTATTAGTTTATTTACTTGCTTCAGATTAGTCTTGAGTACATTGGACACTTGCTTTTCCATTCTTGTGATACTTCACTAAGAAGAATGTTTTTCAACTCCATCCAAGTTAATACAAAAAAATGGAAAGGTTCCATATTTTTTATGGCTGAATAGTATTCGATGGTATACATATACCACAGTTTATTAATGCATTCATGGGTTGATGGGCACTTAGGTTGTTTCTACATCTTATTGACTGTAAATTGAACTGTGATAAACAATCTAGTGCAAATGTCCTTATGATAAAGTGATTTTTTGTCTTCTAGGGTGATGGCCAGGAATAGGATTGTGAGATCAAATGGAAGGTTTATTTTGAGTTCTTCGAGGATTTTCCATACTTCTTTGAAAAGAGACTACATTAGTTTGCAGTCCTACCAACAGTGTGAATGTATTCCCATCTCTCCACATCCACTCCAGCATCTGCAGCTTTGGGAGTTTGTGACATGAGCTATTCTCATGTGGGTGAGGTGATATTTCAGGGTGGTTTTGATTTGCATTTCCTGTTACTTAAGGATGGTGAGAAGTTTTTCATGATTGTTGGCCATTTTTCTGTTGTCTCTACAGAAAGTTCTGTACACATCACTTTCCCAATGATAGATGGGATTATTGACTCTTTTGAGACAGAGCCTCAAGCTGTTGCTCTGGGTAGAATGCTGTAGCATCACAGCTCACTGTAACCTCCAACTGCCGGGTTCAAGTGAGTCTCCTGCCTCAGCCTCCCAAGTAGCTGGGACTACAGGTGCCCACCACAATGCCTGGCTATTTTTTGGTTGCAGCCATTGTTGTTTGGCAGGCCAGGGCTGGATTTGAACCTGACAGATCAGGTATATGTGGCTGGCACCTTAGCTGCTTGAGCTATAGACACTGAGCCTATTGACTCTTTTTAATATTATTATTGCAATTCTCTGTAATTTCTACTTATAAACACTTTGTTAGATCAGTAACATGTAAATATCTTCTCCCATTCTAAAGGTTGTGCATTTGCTTTAATTATTGTGTCCTTGGCTGTGAAGAAGCTTTTCAGATTAAGTCCCATTATTTGATTTGTTGTTACTTTATTTTTACCAGTGATTGTGCTTTATGAGTTGAAGTTTGTTATCTAAAGGACTGTTTCTTGGGTTTTGTTTTTATTTGTTTGGATTTTTCTTGGTTCATTTGGGCCTGGGCCTTTCTATTTTTGTGTAAGTGTATATGTCTGTTGATTTGGGGTTATTGGTATTTTTTATTGATACATAACATATGTACGTATTTTTGAGATACTGATGATACTTTGTTACATGCATACAGCATGCAATGATCAAGTCAGGGTATTTAAGGTAAACATTAGCTCAAGTGTTATCATTTCTATGTGTTGGGAACATTTTAAGTTCTCTTCTGGTAATTTGAAACTATATATTATTGTTAACTATAGTTATCTCACTCTGCTATCAAATATTCAAACTTATTTGTTTTATCTAATTGTATGTTTGTATCCATTGGTAATCTATTTACACCCACCTATACACATACCTTTTTCATCTTTTTGTATCATTCTGTTCTCCACCCCCATGAGATAAACTTTATTAGCTCCCAGATGAGTTGAGAACATGTGATATGTGTCCTCCTGTGCCTGGCTGTTTCCACTTAATAGAATGAACTCCACTTCCATCCATGTTGCTATAAATGATGTGATTTCATCCTTTTTTATGACTATGTACTATTCTGTTGTATATACAAGGTTGGACAATTAAGGTAATAAAACCATCTTATAAAAAGTGCTACATATCTCATTGCTGAATATCACTGTGGTCATCTGTGAATTACTCCCCTGAATAAGCTGTGTATCACACCAGCACCTAGTCTACCCTTCAAAGAAATTTTGGAACTTTTTCTGGAATGACCATCAGAGCTGTCATATAACACACTGTCCATAGCACTAGGGGTGGGGGTGTATACATCATGCTGAAGAGCCAAGTTCAATGTATATTGTGTGCAGTGAGGAAAAACACAAAGGACTTGTCTGTTTTTCTCAAGTTACCATGGACAACTGAAGACAGGGCAATAGGGGTTTTCACCTCACCTTGCTGAGAAGTCTGTGTCTAAAGCCCTCATTCACACGCACCTTCAAGGGAGGGAAAGGAATGGACTCTTACCTCTTTTTTTGCCATGCATCCCTTTCGTTTCACCTGGTGTGTATTAGCTTCTTCAGCCCCTGTCTGACAGCAGGTGCCTTGAACCTGGGGTACGAGTGTTTATCAGCTTCATTTCTGCGTCATTACACAAGTCCTTTATATTAGAGGCATGAATAAATTTATTGTGAACACAATACAGCACCCTTCAGGGACACAGATGTCCCTCTCATCTCAGCCACAGATGTACAATGGGCTCATAAATTGATGATAATCCTGACAAGTGTGAAAGAACCTGTCTGCTTTGCCTCCCCCTACGGAAGACCCTCCATGATCACATCAAAAGTACTAACAGAGCCTATGGGGGAATTTCCTGTCCTCAGGAGTGGTTGGACCATCTCTGGAGGACACAGGCCCAAAGGGAAGGACATCAAGGATACCTGTAAGCTCATTGAAAACACTAAGGATGCCTAATATTTTCAGCCTGGGTAAACGAAGAATTTGTACTTACAAAATACATTGACATGCTATTGCAAACCAATGATTTTGGTGGAAAGAGGGTGTGTCCATAGTACCTCTTTTAAAACTAGGAAACATCTGGGGCTTGAGAGAGGAAGCTATGCATCCCACTTTGACATACTCAAGTCTCCATCCTTTCACCCTCAGAGTCAACTACCCTTTACCTGCTTCCCCAGAAAATGACATGACACAATCACTGCTGCTTGGTTCTCAGATGTTGCTTCAGCTTGGAAACTCTGTCTGTGGGGAGTAAGGGGTTTGGTGTCCTCAACCCCGAACCAGGAAAGTTCACTGAGAGAGTTGACATCCCAGTGAACCCCACACAGGTGCCCAACCGTCAGGATGATACTTTAAAGCCTTTTCACTTCTGACCAGCAAACATTTTATGACACCGGATTACCTGCATAGCTCGCTCTTTGGAGACACCAAAGTTTATTCATTGGGGCTTCCGAGGCTCCTACAACTATCCCAGGCCACCAGTGGGCCCATGCATACCATTTGGGAAATCTGATGTTTCAACTGGCCTCCATCTCCTGACTGAGGTCCCAAGAAGGCAGTTCTGTACCGTGAAGACGCCAGCCTGTGCATGTTCCTCTTTCCTCCAGCCCAGCCTCACCTGGGAGGCCATAGCGCACAGATACTAAGAGATCATAGATCCTACAAACAGTGACTAGCTCAGAGTCCCTGTAATGGCCCTTACCACCTCCATTACTCAAGTGGGTTGTCTAAGCAGGGGAAGGACGCAGAACTCACGTAGGGCAGGAGCAGACCATGAGCAGTCAGCACATGCTGGACTTGGCTGGACACATGAGCTCACCACACACATCCAGATCTGTTTCATTGTCCCGTGTTGCCACCACATTTCCCATGAGCCTGGAGTAGGGGGAGGTGTGGAGCTGTTGTGAAATTGGCAGTAAA